>VDFB02340246.1:0-15896 GCA_007258455.2 Sequoia sempervirens | reverse complement strand
TGGTTGCAGGAGCCTTCATAAAGGTTGTCAAGAAGGCAGAGTTCTTGTCTGATCCTTTGGAGGTTGGGAAAAGCAAAACAGACCAAGAAAAGGTCTAAAAAAACCCTAGTTTCTTGCAAAAACTTAGTTTTACCAGTGTACAAATAGAGGGGGTCGAAAACCCCAAAAATATTAAAGAACTTGGAAAAAGAGCCAGGGTGTCAGAAGGGAGTTCTAACTAGTTTACTTGAGTAAGGAGACCTAATGGGGGCTCTAGGCTAGTAGCCATTCCCAAGCCCTAGACTAGGGTTTTGTGAAAGCGATAGAGAAATGGTAAATGGAGGTTGAATAAGAACCTTTCCTAGATAGTTTTGAAGCCATGGAAGCCTATGCACACCCCTGCAAACAAGTTAGGAAGAATTGGAGGTTAACTAGTCTTTAAAAGGATTAAAGGCTAGGGAGAGTGAGAGAGGAAGAGCACCAAGTTTGGCTTGGTAATGCATTTGGAAATGATAGCAGGGTTGGCCAGAAGTACCAGGGGTGCCTAGTCAGCATTGGGGTCCTATAGGTAGTGTGGTGGAGAGAGTGACACCAAGGGGTTATCAAAGGTGAGACCCGAAGCATTGAGTCAGTGATTGATTCAATCCAACCCTGTCCCTATCAAATTGGTATCAGAGCCAGTGAAAGATTTGGGAACCATCTTATATGTCAGAGGTTGAGTCAAGTGATACTACCGTCATGGTGACAAATGCACAATTGGAAAAGATGGTTGAAGAGCAAGAAGAAGACAATAAACTATTGAGGGAAAGAATAGCCCAACTTGAGGCAGCAGTGAGGAGTGCACAGTTTGAGGGGAGAATTCCGAAAGAAGAAGAGGTTGCAGAGGAAGATAAGACCCCTGAACCTGACCCTATTTTGAAGGAGGAGCCTTTCTTGAAGGCATTGAAAGCCTTGAGTGGAAAAGCACTTGAAGGTATACCACTTTTTAGTGGAAAGATGGAAGAAAACCTAGTCATGGATTGGATAGAAGGCATGGAGAATCACTTTGAGTGTGATGGAGTTACTGAAGCTCAGAAGGTGAAGGTTGCTAAGTCAAGATTGAGAGGATCAGCCTTGACATGGTGGAAGTTTGTTCAGACTGAAAGGGAGAAAGAAGGAAAACAGCCCATATCAACTTGGAAAGGAATGGTCGCTAAGGTAAAGGAAGCCTATATGCCAGATGACTATGAGATCCAACTTCACAAGAAGAGGCAAAGTCTAAGGCAGAAGGACCAAGATGTAAACACTTACACTAAGGAGTTTCAAAAGCTTTGTATGAGGTCTAATGTGACAGAGGATGAGAGCCTAAAAGTGGCTAGGTACCTTAATGGCTTGAAGTGGAACATTCAGGAGGAGATGGCTTTACTAAGTCCCAAGACAGTCCACCAATGCTATCAGTTGGCCATAAAGATTGAAGAGAGGACTAAGAGGAAGCAAGATAAGGCTTCTAAGGGCAGAGGCAAAGGAAGGGATCAAAGGGATCAAAGAGGACAGCGTGGTGGTTACCAAGGTAGAGGCAATGATCAAAGAAATCAAGGAGAATCAAAACTTGCTGAGCATGGAGGTGAAACATCTTCAAGAGGAGGATTTAACAGAGGAAGAGGACCTCAAGGAGGTTCAAACAGAGGAAGAGGAGTAGGTAGGAGTAATTCTTACTTTGCAAACATGAAGTGTTACCATTGCAATCAAATGGGTCATCCGGCTTATAGGTGCCCGGAGAAAGCATCCTCTTCTAGCAATGAAAAGAGAGTGGCCTATGCACAAGAGTACACCATGAGTCCTAAAGCATCTAAAATCAGTCATATAGAGTCTAAAGTAGGAGAGAATCTGATGTTTAACAGAGTTTTGATCAGGCAGCTAGTCAAAGAGGAACCTAAGCAAAGAAGAGCTCTTTTCAAAGTAAGGTGTAAGATACTTGGAAAAGTGTGCAAAGTCATAGTAGACTCAGGTTCAATAGATAACATAATCTCAGAGGAGGCAGTAACTAAACTGAAATTGGAGAAAGTACCCCACAATAACCCCTACAAGGTCACATGGTTGAATAAAGGGCAGAGTGTCTTGGTCAATGAGCAGGTAACAGTGGAATTTTCAATTGGAGGCTATAAAGACAAGCTAGTTTGTGATGTATTACCCATGGATGCATGCGATCTGCTACTGGGAAGACCATGGCAATATGACAGAAGTGTTGTTTATAATGGGAAGGAGAATAGCATTTCATTTAAAAAGGATGGAAGGACTTTCAAGTTGCAGTCACTGTTAGAAGAAGATGAAGGGCAGTCCAAGGTACCAAACATCATGTTGAGCAGTGGTAAAGAGTTTATCAACAATCTACATCAAGGAGGTGAAGGATATGTGGTTTTAATGTAGTCTAAAGAAGAAGCCAAGGCTAAAAGGACAGTCTTACCAGAAGCAGTCCAAAGGTTACTTGATAAGTACAAGAGCATATTGAGTGATGGAACACCTGCAACTTTACCTCCAAAGAGAGCAATAAGTCATCAAATTGACTTCATACCTGGAGCCTCATTGCCTAACAAAGCAGCATACAAACTTACTCCTAAGTAGAACCTAGAAGTAGCTAGGAAAGTGCAAGAATTATTGGATCAAGGATTGATTCAAAAGAGCATCAGCCCTTGTGCAGTACTAGTGGTTTTGGCAACCAAGAAAGGAGGTAAGTGGAGACTTTGTACTGATTCTAGATCAATTAATAGAATCACCATTAGGTATAGGTTCCCAATACCTAGAATTGAAGATTTAATGGATTGCCTTGGAGGAGCACAGTACTTCACCAAGTTGGACCTCAAGAGTGGCTACCATCAGATCAGAATCAAGGATGGAGATGAGTGGAAGACAACTTTTAAGACAAATGATGGCTTATATGAGTGGAAAGTGATGCCATTTGGCCTCTCAAATGCCCCTATCATGTTCATGAGACTAATGAATGAGGTGCTTAAGGATTTCACAGGGATCTTTGTAGTAGTCTATCTTGATGACATACTGATTTTCAGTAAGACAGCAGAAGAACATTTGAAGCATGTGGAGATGGTCTTAAAAGGCTGCAAGAAGAGCAGTTGGCAATTAACCTTGAGAAGTGTGAGTTCTTCAAGCAAGAACTTGTGTATCTAGGCTTTGTAGTATCCCAAGGAACGTTGAAGATGGATCCAAGCAAGGTGGAAGCCATCCTAAACTGGCCTACACCAACCACAACAATAGAGGTAAGGAGTTTTCATGGTTTAGCTCAATTCTATAGAAAATTCATAAGGAATTTCGTGGCATATGTGCACCAGTCCTAGATACTATCAAAGGTGGTTTAAAAATAAAGTTTAAATGGACTCAAGAGGCGATAAAGGGTTTGAAAATTGAAACAGAAGTGGCAACTCAACCTATTCTATTATTGCCTAGTTTTGACAAGTTGTTCACAGTTGAGTGTGATGCAAGTGGAGTAGCAGTAGGAGGAGTACTTAGTCAAGAAGGTAGGCTTGTAGCCTTCTTTAGTGAAACATTCACTATCAAGCACAAGAAAGGACAAATGAATAAGGTTGCAGATGCATTAAGCAGAAGAATGCTAACAGTGCAGGAAATACAGTTGAAGAGCATTGGATTAGAGAGTTTCAAAGACCTTTATGGTGAAGATGAAGACTTCTAGAAGCTTACAAGGTATGCTCTAATTTTGAGAATCATTTTCATAGCCAATATTCTGAGTATACATTCAAAATGGATTGTTATTTAAGGGTAATAGTTATGTGTTCCAAGAGGGTCAATGAGGGAAAATCCGATTCAAGAAAAGCATAATGGTAGTCTTAGTGGGCATTTTGGTATTAATAAAACTTTAGAGCTAGTTCAAAGGTTCTATTACTAGCCTAAGTTAGCAAGAGAGATGCTAGAAAATATGTGGAACAAAGTGTGTTGTATGCATGAAAGCTAAGGGAGGAGCTAGCAATGCTGGTTTGTATCAACCCCCCCATTCCTAACAGACCATGGGAGTGTGTGAGCATGGATTTTGTAGTAGGTCTTCCTAAGACCAAGACTGGTTTTGACAGTGTTTATGTAGTAGTGGACAAATTTAGCAAGATGAGTCACTTCATTCCTTGCAAAACTACTCATGATGCAAGCTACATAGCTCATCTTTTCTTCAAGGAGGTTGTAAGGATCCATGGCTTGCCTCTAAGCATTGTTTCTGACAGAGATGTGAAGTTCATGAGTCACTTTTGGAAGACTCTATGGAGCAGATTGGGTACAAATCTGTCTTTTGGATCAGCTTACCATCCTCAGACCGATGGTCAAACAGAGGTGGTTAACAGAGTGTTAGGTAATCTTTTAAGGTGCTTAACCAAAGAATATGGATAGACATGGGATTTGGTGATTTCCCAAGCTGAATATGCCTATAATGATAGTGTAAATAGAACTACAGGGAAAAGTCCTTTTGAGGTTGTGTATGGGATGCACCCAAGAGGCATATGTGAGCTCAGAGATTTGGGCTCCATGGAAAACAGGAGTGGACATGCAGAAGACTTCACTCAGACCATGAAGGAGATTCATCAGCAGGTCAAGCAAACAGTCACAGCAGCAACCCAAAAGTTGAAGGAGAATGTTGATTTGTCCAGGAAGGATGTACAATTTGCAGTTGGGGACTATGTTATGGTCCACCTCAACAAATCCAGATTGCAGAAGGGCATGGCAACCAAGTTATAGATGAAAAGAGTGGGTCCATGCAAGGTGTTAGCCAAATATGGCAAGAATGCCTATAAGGTGGATTTACCATCAGACTTGGGCATCTCTCTAGTTTTCAATGTTGCTGATTTAATCAAGTAAAAGGGATCAGTCAATGATGAGGGTCAAAACAGCAAGGAAATCTTCAAGGACATCAGTAATGTGTCCCTTCCTCAACAAGACAAGCTTTAGGTGGAGAAGATCTTACAGTCAAGAGTGCAGAAAGCTACAAGACATAAGGTGTACATGGAGCACCTTATCAAGTGGAAGAACAAGCCTAAATTAGAAGCCACTTGGATACAGGAAGATCAGTTCAAGAAGTTTGGTGTTGACCTATCATTGATCTCTCCTTCCTCTCCTTAGTTGTTTGGGCTGAGAGGGGGAGAATGGTGCAGGAGCACCTGGCAAAGTTGGAGCACCTGGCAAGGTTTAAGCTTTATTGTAGTTTTTGGTTGAAGTTTCATTTTGTTCTGTTATGTAAGGTCTTGTGGACCATCTTAATTGTGGTTGTGGACCTTTTCTTCTTAGGTTAGAAGTTGAATAAGTTTTGGAATCCATTTTGTGGTTGTTTTCTAAGCTTTAGACCAAGGTTGTTAAACGCACCGTGTTTTACAACACTCAACTTTTGGTCATTCTTGAGCTCGAAAAAGGAAACCTAATTGTTTCCAAGCATTTTAAAAGGGAGCTCTCGACCTGTTTGAAAGGTTGGAAGATTTGGAACGTTTGCAGTTTTCATGAGAATAACAAAGAAACAGTGATTTTGGTGTGGAAATTCTATTTTTTTTGTTCTTGTTATGTGACAACTGCTAAATGAATTGAAAGAGGTGTTTTGTAGTTTTGATTGGCATGTGTTGAATCCTATGGTAGTTTTATTTTGGCACATTAATTAGTTAATTCATCGCTTTCATCCTTTCTTGTAAATTCTTTGTTTTCCCCTTGTTGCTATCTTGACTGGAAACTGTGTAAAAATGGGGTTTTAGGCTGCATTCCCTCCATACCAAGAAGTATGGACTTGATGGGAATGTGGCCAGGATCCCTGTCTGTACATATCTTAGTGGTAGAATTCATTAGGAGTTCTGGAATCATGATCAAAGTCTTTCCCTAGGCGAGTTGGTTGATACCCGGCTTGGGAAGACAGTGAAACACACAGTCCTAACGTGGCAGGGGTGATGAATCTTTAATAAAGAAATGTGTGTATTGGTTTCAGGATCCTTCATAAAGGTTTTCAAGAAGGCAGAGTTCTTGTCTGATCCTTTGGAGGTTGGGAAAAGCAAAACAGACCAAGAAAAGGTCTAAAAAACCCCTAGTTTCTTGCAAAAACTGAGTTTTACCAGTGTACAGATAGAGGGGGTCCAAAACCCCAAAAATCTTAAAGAACTTGGAAAAAGAGCCAGGGTGTTAGAAGGGAGTTTGGCACAATCTCATAAAGGAGAGGAGTTCTAACCAGTTTACTTGAGTAAGGAGACCTAATGGGGGCTCTAGGCTAGTAGCCCTTCCCAAGCCCTAGACTAGGGTTTTGTGAAAGCGATAGAGAAATGGTAAATGGAGGTTGAATAAGAACCTTTCCTAGATAGTTTTGAAACCATGGAAGCCTATGCACACCCCTGCAAACAAGTTAGGAAGAATTGGAGGTTAACTAGTCTTTAAAAGGATTAAGGGCTAGGGAGAGTGAGAGAGGAAGAGCACCAAGTTTGGCTTGGTAATGCATTTGGAAATGATAGCAGGGTTGGCCAGAAGTACCAGGGGTTCCTAGTCAGCATTGGGGTCCTATAGGTAGTGTGGTGGAGAGGGTGACACCAAGGGGTTATCAAAGGTGAGACCCGGAGCATTGAGTCAGTGATTGATTCAATCCAACCCTGTCCCTATCATCAAGCCTTCCATATTTAACTAGAAAATTATTGTTCTCCATCCTAAGCTTATCCTTTTCTGCAGTTACAGATTCTACAGTGGCCCTTGTGAATTGTGCAACATGAACTAACATATTTTTTGCCTCTAGAGCCGATGTTTTTGACACTCTCTTTATTATTAGGCCTCCACTGTAGTTAGGTGCAGGCTCAAAAATATCAGGCTTTCTTGTACTTGGGGCTAGAGACCAGATAGCCAAGGCATCCCATTGCTCACTAAAAGCAAACCCTTGTAGTGTAATTGCAGCCTCTTCTTATGTATTGTAGAGAGGTCTATCGCATCTCTTTATTGTATCAAAGGCTATAGTAGAAGCTAAATCCCATTCTAGAAGCAATAAAATACCACTACTTCTTACCAATTCTCAACCCTCTTTTGTAGTCATCTTTTGGAATTTAGCTCTCACTTCATTCAAGACCTTTGTCTGGATGGTGGCATCAAATAATTCTGGATGAAGGCTTCTTTCTATAGTTAGGTTGTTGACATATTCATTTCTTTTAGCTCTATATGCAAATTCCATAAAATCTTGAGACTTTGCAAATGAGTCATCATCTAAATTTTTTGTACATGCTTCAACTCACATATCATCTTTTCCATTGATCCTAGTGAGATTAGCTTTACTTAATCTCATAAACAATTTTTGTGTCACCCTCACTACTGGTGTAGTAGGCACTCCTTCTTGCATTTCTTGCTCTAATACCCAAATTTCATCATCAGAGTCTTTGTCAGCATAATCCACCAGACCAGTCACTTCAACCTTTTTCTTTTTCAACAGTGGCTCTTTTGGTGGTAATACACTAAGTGGTGGAGAATCAATATCCACAATTTCAAGATCTGTTGGCCTTGAAGGAGATGGTAGTGGTACTTGTGCAACTAGAGAAGGAGCCTTGTGCTCCTCTTATTGAGAGGGAGCATGAGTTGCATCAATTTTCTTTTCCTTACTCTTTCTCCTTACAAAGAACTTTATTCTTGGTTCATTAGATGCTTGAGATGTAGATTTTTCTTCCATAGCATGGATTTCTCCTCCACTCTATTCTTCTACAGTGGGGGTTTTCCCCTTATCCTTACTTATCACCCCTTTAATTTCAAGGTGGCCCACTATTGTGTCAAAATTTTGGGATACATGTTCCACCTTTTGCATTACATTTTCAATCTCTAGGCTTTGCATCTTATTGAAGGAAATCCACCTTGCTTTTCTTTTTTCTTGCTCCAAAAGGTCAAACACATTTCTTATCACATCCTTTGAATACTAGAAAATGTGCACAAATTTGTAGCTCTTATTCCTTTCTTTCAACCGGGCCATAAAACCTTCGGGATCATATCAAATCCTCTCAACTAATCTATGCATGTAGTAGGTCTTGAGTATATCAAGAATTTTATTCCAACCTCCTTTGGTAATCACAAAATCAGAAAAGCATGTGTACAAAGGAAATAATATTTCTTTTCCTTGATTCAATAGATGTTCATTTTCTACACTTCCCAATTTCCACATCACCTCAAGGAAACAAATTCTCTCCAGCACAAATCTTGGCAGTAGGTGAGGTGCAACCATGAAACCATACACTCTTAAAATAGTGTAATCAGGTTATGGGATAACATCTCCCCAATTGTGATCAACTCCTAGCTCAGGCCTTTTTTCCTTGGGTCTCAAGAAGTCATGCAGGGCTATGGAAATTCTAGGTATATTGACAATCAAGGCTCTCTTCAGTTCTGAAGAAAACAAGTTTTGAAATGTCACATATATGTCCTATCATCCTTGTCTGAAATAGTAGTCCAACATTGCATGAGAAAATCCAAGTTACCCTCTTTCCTATCCAAAGTCATATTATGCCCAAAGTAAGGTGCACCTTTGAACAAAAACGCATGCATCAACAATGAGTACCAGCTAAACCTTACTCCCAATTCACCTTTCTTCAACCCTATCAAACCTTCATGAATTATTTCTAAAAGAAACCTCGCATAATCAGACACTATGCAATATTGGGGGTGGTGAATCTGGGAAACCATATACATCTATGCCATTGGCATTCCTGTGACATGATCATAACCAATTATTTGGAAAATGGAGTAAAAGGTTTTTTGGAAGTAGGGAACAAAATAACTAACAGGGAAAAGCTCCTTATCATGTTTCCCTATTATAATCCTCCGGCCTACAATTTCTGCTAGATATCTTGGTAGGATGTGGACTCTAAATGTAATCTTAGTTTTATCATATTCCTCCTTAAGAGTGTTCTCATTTATCTTAGAAATTTCATCACTCCATCTAGTGAGTCTAAAAACACAAGCCAATTCCTCCTTGGTAATGTTGACCATTTCCTTCCCATCATATGTTCTTATAGTTCTTGTAATTGGGTCATAATTGGCGGCCACTACTTTAAGCAAGTCAAAATCCATGTAGACATTGGGTACAATCAACTTTCCCAGGTCACAATTCCAAAGGTTACCTACTGGAATACCCATGTTTCTATTCTTGAACCAACTATAGAACAATTCCCATCCAGTATAAGGTAACTTGGCGTCCTTAATAGAATTGTTCTTTTCAATCAAACCCTCTACTACTTGCGAACCTATGAGAAGTAGCTAACCCTTAGGTTTTTCACTGGTCAAGGGTGGTAACTAGTCAATAAGGTCTTTATTCAAATGTATTTTGGGAACAAAAACTTCCCCCTTAGATGAAGACATTTTTTATTGTGCTTTAGGAGCCATGACACAAGAGGTATTACAAGGCAGGGTTTCTGGTTTCTTGGAACAAGAATTATGACTTATATAAGGGTTTGACACAAATTATGACAATGCAGAACTAAAAAATTCTCTTTTATGAACGTCAAACCTTAAAATGATAAACCAAGAAAACCCTAGCAGACTCAAAGGTTTGAGAAACCACAACTTATCAACAATTCTAATGGGAGGGCAATAATTTACTTACTAGTTCTCTCCACATGTTGACAACCTTGGATCTGACATCTAAAAATACTGGAAAACCACAACACGAGCTCCTTGAGTGTGTAGAGTACCCTTCACAATGCTGAATTATTCCTTCAAGAAAGGTATTAATAATTATGCAACTTCCTGCATCGATGGCGGGTGGCTTTAGAATAGTGGTTTACAATTTATAAGAGGAAGGAAATTTTGCTTTTTTCCTTTTCACCATATTCAATGGGTTCAGTTGAACCCAATGGTTCGATCGAACCTCATAAGGGGTTCGACTGAACCCATTTAACCTAAATAAAAAAAATCATATTTAAATGGGTTTGGTCGAACATAGGTTCGACCGAACCCCTTTAATATGACAAAAACCAAAAATTCTCTCATTTTCAACTGTCACTTTTACTTTCTAATTTTACCAGTCACTTTCCCTGGTGCGTGCGGCGAACCGAGAGCGTGACGGCGACCAAACAGAGTTTTTCTTTCCGGTGAAAGCAAATTTAAGTTTGTCTCTCCAAAGTTCATCATTCTGGTTTGCATATGAGCACTATCAAGCACTAGGTATTTAAAATTTGATTTTTTTAGAGTTCAAAATGCATCTATTTGTTTAATTTTGAAACCCTAAATGCAAATTTTTTCAAATTTTTTGAATTCAAATTGCATTTTGTTTGAAAGTTTTTAAAGCGTTTTCAACATACAGTATTTTGTTTCCCCATTTTGCATACATTTTTGTCTTGTGTAAATGAAATATGCCTTCCCATTTCAACAATCAAAGCTATGGATAAATAGATTTAATTTTAGTTACAAGAAAAATGTATAAATTATAAATTTATAACATAATTATGTACATGGGAAAATCCTCTTGGAAGAAAAATCCCACAACCAAAAACATGAACCAATTATATTATTTGATAATAATATCATTTACAATAAAATATTCATGTGCATACCCTTATAGTAGTATCATAAACATGTGAATATGGAGTAATTTCTAGTAGCATGATGATACCTACAAAATCATTATGCTTTCTCCATCTCAAGCACCCATAAATAGAAAAAATTTAAACCATAAAGAAAGTGTGGTTTAACCAAAGCCATGAGCCAAAATAATGACCTAAAAATGGCACCAAATTTGGCACAAATTTCAACATCATATTCCTTGACTTGGTTTATAGGATGTATTTAGCAAATGCTTTACATCTTGTCAAAAAAATTCAAATCCTCCTCCTCATAACCGACACTCCATTTTTGACATATTCAAACCCATTATTTAAGATGATCTTGATGATTTTCATAATTCTAATCAATATTCTAGTGTAACCCCCCTTTTTTATTCTCTTATGTGTCATATAACATTTCATAAGTAATTCCCATCTTACAATTTCATACAATGCTCTTACAACTTTTTAAATATATAAAAGGACAACCCTAGTTCAATTAGGATTATTTAATTATTATCACCTACATCCATTCATTACATATTATTTTTTAGTTGCACACATTATTAGGAAATATGCATTGTCTAAGCAATTGGGGTATATTGCATGTTTGAGAGTGTTTTCCTTGATCTTTTATCTAGTTAAATTAATATCCTTTAAAATCTTGTTTTATGGAGTTTTCATCTTAACTCTAATATGACTAGCAAATAAAATGACGATTGAATCATTTTTTCATATAATAGCTAATGACAACCATATAAAGAGCCACATTAAAGAAGATGAAAAATAATGATCACTTGAGACTATGATTTAGATACATATGTTGGTAAACAAGATATTTTCCTAAATTGATAATTACGTATTGATGCACCTCTCCACCCTAAATATCCTCACTCATTGGCTAGTAATTTATATAATGTATTAGGTGGCTATCCTTAGGGAATTAATACTATTCATAATATTACCACTCTAATGGATTTTAATAATGTTGTACCCTCTATGCATCCATCTACCCTTCATCCTCTTATAATGATTCCTCCTATCATACTATAGTTACCACTTCCATGGGATCCACCACCCATGTCCTACCGCCTTTCTCTCCACTAGTATTTTTCTTATCTCCCATCCTTTTATATATGTTCACACCATTGTTACTACTAGCACTATCCTATACAGATATGTTCTTCATACCATTCCTCCTTATCCTATGAAAATCTAACCTTATAGTGTAACTTCTCCTTCCATTACCATGTCATTACCTTTCTAGACCTTCCCCTCTTTATACATTCTCCTTTTTATCCTACACTACTCTTACCACTAATATATCCCTATACCTTGGATATACTATTGAAGAAATTTAACTGACTTTCAATATCGCAAAAATTAGACCCATATTTTTAAACGTAAAATGTGTATAATAAAGCACAATCCATGCTTCCTAATTCAACTTCACTAATATCTATCGAATGAACTTAGGTTCATTACAATAAGATAATCATATAGCCATAATTAGTTGTCAAGATAATGGTAAAGTTTTCAATAGCCATATTTATCCTTCCACATGCCACCATTAGACATACACATAAGATTCATTAGGAAAAGTGGATGTGTGGATATGTGTCAAAAAAATGCTTTGATAAGATGTGTGTAAGGAAAAAATGGAGTTCAAGTGTTTGATTTATGTCTATATAATAGGTCATAAACTCTAGGGGAATTATTACCACTTTGCACAATATTGCACCATATATATATATATATATATATTCAAAATGAGGCAAAAAATACAATAGGAATAATATGGATATGCAAATTTTATCATTACATTTTTTTCCACTTTAAGATGCATGTGAAGATTTTAAAATAATCGTGCATCTCAATTTATGTGGTATTCACAAACATGTATGGAAAGTAAATATTTAGACATCAAAAAACATGAAAAAGTGGTTTGTTGTCTTGTGCACAACACATCCTTTTTCTTTTGAGAAAATTATCTATCACTTTGTAAAATCCTTGCTATGTTGAGATTATTTAATTTTTTCCCTCCATATTTGTAGTCCTTTTTATTTCTAGAAATATAATTTATGACATTTTTTCTTAATAAACAACATATGAATAAATTTTACATGGTTGTAAATTTTACACATGGTTGTATGCAATCTCATATATATAGTACGTATGGTTGTGATTACAATGTTTATATTGTGTTTAGATTTGGTTTTATATTATCCTTCCAAAAAAAGTTTGATGTTTATAATATTTTGATTTACCTTTGGATTTTGTAGACACTAAATCTCACATACACTCATATCCATACCATGGTCCCCACCCGAACACCTAACATCCACTTATTAACAAAATTCATGATACCTTAATTCCTACACTTTATCAAAATCAAATTAATTTTTCTTTTCAGACCTAAAACGATCAAGGCCTAAACTAATTAAAATATTTATTGTAAAAATTTCCATAGTAAAGTACAAAATAGAGAAGGGCATGTCAACCCACAAATCATGAAGGTGTAGGGACAAAACCAAGAGACCCATCAAATAGGATTGTAGCAATCATATATAGACAAAATTGATTAAGAAAACCTACCATAAATGAAAAAAAACCTAAAAAGAAGACATATATTACATATTTTTTGAGTGCCCATATATTACATATATATAGCAAAAACTAGCAGAGGGTGAGGGACATGAGTGAGGAGAAACAACATTTCCTTATGTGCCTCCATTGTTTCTCCATACAATAGAGTGCCCAATTCTATTTTATGTCCATTGATTGTATTTTCCACTAAAGATTCATCCCATTCTTGCAAGGTTCATTTCAAAGAAATTCAAACACAAAGGAAACTAGAGTTTTCCTTTAAAACTTTGTGTCTAAACAAACACCCAACAAAATATTTTTCATTATGTAAGTCATCATCCTGAATGGCATTGTTTAGGGAATGGTCCAAAAAGAACTTATAAAACATAATCCACTACAAACTAAGCAACTAAACCATAATTTTGAAGAAGATCCATAGCATTAAACAAAAATAAAGACACTACCTAAGAGAGAGACATTAACTAGAGAGTTTCATATAGAATTTGGTCACCTACAGTCACCCAAATTACTAACTCCACACGCCAACAATCAATCTTGAAAATTTTCTTCAGCATTTTGAAAAAAAAGTCCCAAACTCTAAATGTACTCCCTTTTTGGGATGGGATGAATGCTCTCCTATTGATCAAATCGGCCTCCATTGTTACTCGAGTAGAATAAATTAACCAAATATTTAAATGAATCATTCTCTCACAAATATTGAAATAAATTAAAATAAATCCAAGTAAATCTATTATTCCTAGATAATTCAATGAAAATTATGATAAATTAGTTTATATATCAATCAAATTATTTAACATATTTAATCAAATTAGATAAAAATTGAAAATAATTCAATCAATTCATTGATCAAAATAATTAAGAAATTTCATTAAATAAATAAATTAGTTAATTAGGTAATAATAGTAGCCACATTTTAATTGGGTTTTAAACTCATGATACATGATCAAATCCTAGCAATTTATCCATCATATAAAAAATCTATAAATTGAGATCAAATCCATCATTTTATCGTCTCAATTTTGAGCAAGTATATTTTATCTAGTTGGGCAATAAATGTTTTATCATTTGCAAGATATATCCATTTGTCAATATGTATTTCATTATAATTTTAGTTCATTTTTTGTGTAATTCATCTTTTCACTCTATTAGAGGTGATTTTTTAATTCAATTTGAAGTCTACATTTATTTTCCTCAATGTCTCATTTATTTAAATTCAATGCTTACAAATTGACATGCTTGGTGGGATGCAAACCCACAAATGCTCGGTTACATTTTATATTTTATACTATTAAAGTATTTGATTTATGCTTTATTTGTTATTTAATCTATGTTGATCACATTTTTCTATAGAAAAATTTGATTCTTGCGTTAAGAAAAGAGAATTTCATTATTTTTAATGTTTTTATTGGAATAATGTTTGAGATTCACGAGCTTATTTTCTAAGGAGTTGAGTGGTTGGTCTATTTCTCTCTGATTTAGTTCCCAATACAAGAAATACAAGAAATATAACTATATATCATGCACATCATCAACATACACATAAAATATCACACCCATCATCAACACAACTACAAGAAATGATCCATACCTATGAGCATCCAAATACAAGAAATATAACTATATATCATGCACATCATCAACATACACATAAAATATCACACCCATCATCAACACAACTAATAGTTCCCATATCATATTATCTATGTTCTCATACAAATGTGTCTTCAAATACATCAAAGCACTCATGAGTAAATCCACTCTGTAGAGCATACACACAACTAAAAAGGTTCCCCTAAGGTATTTGTCTCCTATATCTATTCACCTATCCTTTCCTCTATGGATATGTTCCACTCCATATTCCTACCACCCCTCGAGGTGATCCATGTCTCAACTTTGTCAAGGTCACTCCTCCCTCCTTCTACTCTATATCCTTTCTCAATGAGCTAGATCTATCACCTGCTAATTCCCCAAAACACCTACTTAACATTAAAAAATGTTTAATAAATCATACAACATTGATTAAAACTAACTAAACAATTGTGAAAGCATTTATCATTATAACACCTTATGAATTATATATTGAATGTCCCCTAATCTTGAAATTTATATCGATGTCAATCACTTATTCATATCACTATAGCTTTGTTCTCAAAAACACTCTACATTTATATAAAAATGATTTTTAAGAAAAATAATATTTAACCTACTTTAACTTAACAATAATGGATGTATTTCTATCATAAACTCTTCGTACTAATAACAAAATCATGGCCTAGGTAGAGTATAAAAAATGTTGTTTCCAACCTCATATGTAAATCTAGAGTTCGAGTGTCAAAATTATTGAATTTCATCCTATGTGCTATTAATTAGCTTCTTATCGACTCATGGAAGCCTACTGCTAAAAGCCCAAGTATGATTTTCAATAGGACTTTCTAATCATGATCTTATTAATAGTACTTTTGATAATGTTTTACGATTTAGGCTTAATTCAAGATAAGTTTACCTTAATAATTGAGCCTTTTTAATTATTTAATTTGTTACTAATGATTTTATTAGTCTATGAGCAACTCTTTTATCTTTTTCCTTACTATTATTTACAATAGAATTGAATGCATTAAAAAAAACTTTAACAACAATATTATTTTGATCAAACTTTTTGTTTACATGAATCTTTGAAATTTATTTAGTAATCTTTGTATTCTTATTCTTTCTTTCATCGTTTCATTTAAATTTTGAACCATTTAAGGATGCTATGTTATAGATTATAGTTCTCTTCCAATTCTTTTTAAATTGTTAATA
>VDFB02340245.1:0-14823 GCA_007258455.2 Sequoia sempervirens | reverse complement strand
TGACATGCAAACGGAGATAGTCACTCCTTCAACAACTTACTATTTTTAGCAGATGCATTCCGATAGTCGCCTCCCAACATTTCAGAATCACAAGCTGATCGCAATGCAACATAAATAAAGACAAATGGAGATCGTTTGATATGCATGCAAGACCAATTAGGGTTTCTAGCTTCGGGACCCAAAAGGAGGGGTAAAAAGTAAGAATTTCCGAAAACCGGTGTATACCACCGCGATCAGCATCTTTCAAGCTATCCACTGGTAAAATTTGAGGGCAAATGGAGCACTTACTATTTATAGTAAGTCATTTCAGAAACTGGCTAAAAATAGCAACTCAGCATCATGCGCCAGTGTGAACAGGCAGGTCATGTGGTGAGGAGCACACCTTTCGAATTTCAAGTCAAACAGAGACATGGAGGGCTCAGAAATAAGCAGTACTATAAATAGTAAACCACCTTCAGAAATAGGCTAAAAATAGCAGGCCAACTCAGAATAGCAGTGTCAACAGGCTGACGGAGTCGTGAAGATCCAATGTTCAAAATTTCAAAGCAATCTGAGCTTCTGAGATATGAAAATTAAAGGACTTACTATTTATAGTAAGGCATGGAGAAGTTGGGAAGACAAGGAAAATGGCTAAGTCTGAGACTTCATCCTTCACCACCCCTGAAATGCGCCCTCACTTCAAGCTAGTGGTTGAAGAAATTTTTTAGGCATTGGTGTTTCATCCTCCTGCCACCTCCATATGCGCCCTCTTCAGCAAGTCAAGATGATCGAAAATTTTCTAAGTGTCAAATTTCATCCTCCTCCTATGAAAAATGCGCCCACTCTAGGAAGGTGTTCAAAAGTTTCCTAAGGCATAAAGTATCCACCTCTTACCTCCATATGCGCCCATCCTTCACACTATCTCATATGCGCCCTTGTGCCAAGTAAGTCAAGGGTCAAAGGCGTTCATCTTCTAGCAAGCCCAAATGCGCCCTCATAAGAGACATAGAGGAAATTTTCTAAGTTAAAAACTTTCATCCACCACACATGCTAGAATGCGCTCAAGAAGAAAGTCAAAGATACTCGTCCTCCTCTACATGCCATATGCGCCCATTTTCTACCAAGTTGAAATGCGCCCAAGGTTAGTAAGGAAAAAGAGTCAAGCTTGGCGTTGAAAATGTTTATCCTTCACCACCCCTGAAATGCGCCCTCACTTCAAGCTAATGGTTGAAGAAATTTCTAAGGCATTGGTGTTTCATCCACCTCTTACCTCCATATGCGCCCATCTTCTAGCAAGTTGAAATGCGCCCAAGGTTAGCAAGTCAAAGAGTCAACAAACTTCATCCTTCACCAATGGCAAAATGCACCCAAGTTCATAAGAAGTCAAGATGGTCAAAACACGTCGGGAGTTTCATCCTCCATACATGCTAGAATGCGCTCAAGAAGAAAGTCAAAGATACTCGTCCTCCTCTACATGCCATATGTGCCCATCTTCTAGCAAGTTGAAATGCGCCCAAGGTTAGTAAGGAATAAGTCAAGATGTTCATCCTCCACGCATAGCCAAATGCGCCCTCAAGGTGATGACATGCAAAATATTTTCTAAGTATAACTTCCATCCTCCTAGAGGCATCAAATGTGCCCATCTTAAGAGGGGGGTCAAAGATTCAAGGAAGAAGTCAAGATGTTCATCCATCTCCCATGTTCAAATATGCCCAAGTAAGGGCATGTGAAGACAAAAGAAAGGAAGTCAAAGGGTCACAAAGGTGCGTTGAAAAAAAAAAAGCTTTATTCTCCTCTACATGCAATATGCGCCCAGCCTCTTCAAGTGCCAAATGCGCAATGTAAAGAGTAAATATTAGGGGTGAAGCCTGGTAAGCAAGGTAAAGGGTGGTGAAATAAAGTGACTTTGGCGTAGTTAATACTCCCCTTCAAGTGTGAAATGCGCCTAAAGTGTGTAGGGTGATGAATAATATGTTAGGCGTTGGGAATATTAAGCCTATGGGGGATGAAAAATAAAACATGTTGGGCGTTGAAGTTAAATATTCTCCATGATATGTGCTTTCAAGGAAAATTTTCTAAATGAGTTAATAAAATTTCCTAAGGCAAAATTTTCAAAATGCTAAATGATTTAAAATTTTTTCTAAGGCAAAATATTTTCTTTCTTAGGAAATTACGCGTAGACATGAAGGATGATGAAATTTTCCTGGACATGGATGAATTTGCCAGTGATGAAGTCAGAGGATGTTGGCATTGCAGGATTGATAAAAAATTTCAAGTCAGAGCAACAAAGCACTCACAGAGTTGAAGAATGGGATTAAAATGGTCGAATTTTTTTTTTTTCTAAGGTTCAAAAAATTAAAAAAAAATAAAAATTAAATGAACCTGTTCGTGGTATACCCATGGATTTGACAAGTTCTAGAGAAAATTTTCTTCTGGGTATTGAGGATCTTTGACAAGAAGTTGATTTCCATGTCTTCTGCACTTCGCCAAGGCCTCCAGGATAAATAATTTAATTGGTGCTCGAATTATGAATTTTCCTAAAGGGAAAATTTAAAATTTTCTAAGGCAAATTGAATAAGAGGTGTTTTCAAAATAAAATTTTCCAGACAATGAATTTGAAGTGAGTTGCCTAGATAATTTCAATTGAACTCTTCATCAGATGAATTTTCTAGAGTCAGAGGTGAATGAAATTAAAAAAGTTTGAATGACGGAGCTCCAGCTGGTGAATAAAATTGATTCAAAGATGAATTTAAAGTGAATATTTTTCGAAAATGAATTAAATGCCAAATGCTCCAGTCAAAGTTGAACTTCTAGAAGATTAAGATTCTAGGCGTCGAAAGACAAGTGTCAAAAATGCCAGAGGGGGGAAATTCGAATTCTTGAAGAGAAGTAGTGGAGCTTTAATGTACTGGCTAAAATTAGCTCCCTTCTAGAATTCGATTTCGCTATAAGAATTGAGAAGTTTTCCATTTCTTTTCACAATTGAGAAAATTTGATTTGCTCTAAGTTTGATGTTGGAAATTTTGCTGAAGCTGAAGGCTGAAATCTGAATTTGTTGCTGAAGTTTGAAGTTGCAATGCAAATGAGAAATTCGATTTGAAAAGAAGAAGGTTGCTGAGGTACGAATTTCAAAGAGTGAAGTTGCTGAAGCTAAGAAAGTACGACTTGGAGTTGGAGAAGTTGCTGAAGTAAATAGGCGCCAAGTCATTTGGAAGTTGCTGCGATTTGAAAATCTAAGTCTGAGTGTGAATTGCGAATTTGCAAAAGTCCAAGTGTTGATTAAAGTTGGCAGATTTCTTGAAGTATTGGAAGCTATTGTAGCTTAGAAATCTGCTAAGTTATTCGAAGTTGAAGAGGTGCGAATTTAAAAAGGTTCAATTGCTGAAGTGAAGTTGGACGATTTTCTATAAATTGGAGTTGCTGAAGCTTACTTGCTAAACTTTCTGAGTATTGACAGTTCGAAATTTGCTGGAGGAGAAGTGAGGTTTGCAAAAGAAATATGAATGTTGCAGCTTCTCAAGTTTTTAAAAGTCGACTGGCAGCCCCTGCATATTTTACTTTCTAAGTTAATTTGCTGATAGATGTTTATTGTTTTGTAGGATGGCTGAAGTAAGAACAACTGGCAAGGACAACAATGGTGCATCCAGGCAAGCTGTTATCAAGAAGCTGAGCAAGTCTTTCTTGCCGGTGTCAAAGTTTACTTCAAAGTTGGCCAAGCTTGCTAACACGAATTTGGGCTCTTTCAACTTGGAAACCTTCAAGAATCAGATGTTGAGAATTGGTAATCATCAACCTTCGGCCACTTCACACAACATCATTCGAAGTGGATTATATGTAGCTGCTGGTTTCCCACTAGCTATTCAGTGTTCGAAGCTGATGATGGAGTGCGCCAACTGCTATGAGAAGGATCAGAGATCAATTATGTCACCGGATGGTCAAGTGCTCGCTAACCTCACTCCTGCTGCTATTGGCGAAGCTTTTGAGATTCTAGCACACAGGAATATGATTTACAAATCGAGGGAGCGAGCTGAACGAATGTATGCTTCTGCATTCTAGAGATGTACAGAGATGATCAATACTCGCTGGATGAGCAACCCCAAGCCCTCTCGTACGAAGCTACCAAGGCAGATTATATCAGATGACTTGAAGTAGGAGTACTGTGATCTTATTATGATGTTGAGCAGAGTTGGAGGTTGCCCGCAGGCATTTATTTTTGAACCATGGATGTTCTATTACATTAACCTCGTGCTGGAAGAAAAGGAGTACATCAACTGGGCTGCAATGATCAGTGATAATTTGCACGAGCAGCTTCTGAGTTTGAGAAAAACGAAAACATTCTATATGGGCTCCTACATTATTTACATGCTGGCTTGTATGACGAAATACAGAGGAATTTCATACAAGGAGCCTCTTGGTTGTGGCTGATGAGCCCAAAATGTGCTCATAGTTTGGATATTATGATAAACTTTTAATACCTTTACTTTTGTTATTTGTGGTTGTTTAAACTCTTTTGAAACCTTTTATGGGGATATCCTGTAGCAAAACACTTTCATGTTCTTGCAGCTTATTGTGTTGTTTTGACTACATTTATTACCCCGTTGACTCCCTAAATGACTGGTATATTGCATGTAGTTTTTGAATGATGAAATAGATTTAAATATGTGATTAATAAGCGGATATTGTGTATGTGCCATGCGCCTTTTCTTTCGCATCTATTACCTTGTGTTTCGCAGGTTGTTGAAGAAAGTTTGATCGAGTCAAGCGCAGCTGATCTCGGCCCTGCAGTAAAGTCTATTTCCTGCACGACTTCGAGGAAGCTCTGGCGAAGACTCTTTGACCAAAACCGTTGGGAAAGATTTTTAATGACAGTCAATCTGGAAAGAGTGGAGCGCTAGATTCTCTCTGGATCGGGTTGAACGGATAAATTCATTTATGAAGTTTGTTCCTTGATTCTGGGATACACTTTACTTCCACGTCTTTCTTTGATAGGGTTAGTTAGTTAGTTGTTCTCCTGATTTTAAATAAGGTACTCCTCCTGCGCGAGGGGGAAGGAGATGATAGTTAATAGTAAGATAGAAGCATAGTGATAGAGATATAACAGTATCGCCGCAAGAAATGAAAGCGTAATCAATGATGCCATATGTAGTCGTTATTAGGCTTCCATATCAACAAAAGCAATGTATACCACTGCCATGAATAAAAGTTTGATGAAGTTCTCGAAGTTCAAAGACTTTGCGCACCAAGAGGATGCCAGTCTAATTTGCGTATCTCAGAGCTAGTTAGTAGCTCTGCTCTTCTGCTGATTATCGCCATTTCATCTTTGAAGCGGCTTCCATACAACCCGGGCCTGCGTATTGCTCCCCGGCAAAGATTCGAATTCATCCCTGCGTTCTGCTCCCCGCATAAGGCCGCTTCATATAGTTTGTGTTTCAGCTTGTAGTTGTTATGGTTTCTATTTTAATCAAATCATTGTTGAGTTAAAAGAACTTTGCATTACCTTCCTGTAGCATAGATAGAACTCCTTTCAAGTATTTATTTCTGTTAAGTTTTGACTGAAACTGGTTCTTAGTGCATATATTGTGCCGCGCTTATTCAAAAGTATAATGCCCGGTTTGACAAGTAAAATGAACGTTCATAAAGCAGATATTAGTCACCTTCGAATTAATTCCCGTGAAAGGCCTTTACTTCATGATTTTCATATCCTTTTGTGGGTACGACCATTTTTGGTGCCGTTGCCGGGGATGGTGTCAATCTAAGAACTTGCTATAGTCATTGATTAGCAGTACTTTAGTTAGTTGTTTAAGTATTTTCAAGTTCTCTTTAAATACCATCTATTCTATTGCATGCATAGAAGAAGAAGAGATGCACTGGGAAGGTTCCTCGTTGAAAACCTATTTGTTGAACTACCATTTAACCCAGCTGACGAAGAACCTGAGGAAAATCCATTTGCCTTGATATTCCAGCACGCAAATATGGCAAATAATCCACCTAATAATCCACCTCCTGCTTTTGAGTTTCCCATTGTTCCCCAGCAAGATACTGAAAATCTTAAGAATATTCCTTCTTCATTGCCTCCCAAGTTTTATGGCCTAGTTATGGAGGACCCAAAAACTTTCCTGTTTGAGTTTGATGTCCTCTGTCGCAGTTATGACTACAATACAGATGCTCACAAACTGAAGTTGTTTCCTTCCACCTTGAAGGAGGGAGCTCTCAGGTGGTTCATGAGTTTGGGAAGAGGTGTTGTTGATAGTTGGGAAGCCATGCAAACAAAATTCCTTGAGAAATATAAGGAATATTTTAAGAGTGCTAGTAAAGGTGATGACATATTCAGAATTCAGCAGAAGGAGGATGAAAGTCTGGAAGATTATATCTCAAGATTCTTGTTTTCCCTGAAAAGGAACTCAAATCATACTCTCAATGAAGACTCTCAGAAATTACTCTTTCTAAGGGGAACAAAGTGATGCCCGTATAACGCCCTGACCCGATGGGAGGAGGGTGATATAACCCAACCGCCTTGGGATGATATAAAGAAAATATGTCTTAACTACTCTCAAGCAATAGTTAAGAAAGGTCGAGGTCACCATGCTACAGTGGGGAAGTCTTCTTCTAGTGGAGTTTCCCGGACGGAGATAACAAATTTGCTATCTGATTTCAAGCAGGACATCATTAATAATATGGCTACGCAACTGGACACTATGCAAGCTCGGAGGAAACATGAGGAGGCTGAGGTAGTTTTGGCTGAGTTCTGTCCATACTGTAGACAGAAGAAGCGTGAGGAGATGGTGGCTAATCTGGAAGTTAAGCAATTACCCACTGACTTGCCCAGTAGAAGGTGATGATGATCGCGTTCTTTTGTTGCGCCGTGCGAGACCGGCTCAAAGACAAGCAAGATCCTTTGGATCTCTTTGATAATCCTTATTCTCGCTATAATAACCACAATGGCAGTCCATATATGGACCAGCCTACCACCTTTTGGAATACACATCTCAAACCAAGTTGGCTCCAATTAGACCCCAATGGTACCTCATGAGGTTGGCAGAGCTGGGCTGCGACTGGACCCCACCCTGTACTGGCAGCAGAATCCTCACAATGGAGAGGTTCCAAGTACGGCAAAACCGGGCCCCTACCGCAGCCCACAACCACAACCACACAAAGCCCCTGCCACCCTCCCAGCAACCGCCACAAATACCCTAAAACAAACAGCCCCGCCTGCCAGTCCCAATAATAAGCAATAGCAGCAGCCACAACAACCTATGTATCTTGCTAAAGCCAACCAATATCAAGCTTATACCTTAAATGTTAATGATATCCATTTAAGGTCTGGAACCACTCTACCTACTCCACAACCGCCTCTAATTACTGAAATACCAGATTCTCCTCTTGAAGAATCTACTGCACCTGCTGTTCCTACTGAGCATATGCCTATAACTGATACGGTTTCTAAGGAGCCTATTTTGCAAAATCAAGACAAACCACCTTTTCCTCAGAGGTTGCAAAGTATTGCATTTAAATCCATGGAAGAACCCACTTTTGACATTTTGGATCAGCTCAAGAATGTTCAAATTCAAATCCTTTTATTTCAGGCTATTGGGTGTCTCCCATTTTTAAAGCTTGGCTAGACCAAGTTTGAAAAGCTCGGATCGACAAATGATCCCCAAACAAATTCATGTCTTAGGGAAATTACGATACAAGTTGGGAAATGTAGTCATTCCAAAGTATATTGACCCTAGAAGTCTTGTAGTGCAAATACATATAAATGGCCAAATTATGAAAAATGTTTTGATTGACTTAGGTGCTGCCATTAATATCATGACAAAGCATACTATGGACTCTTTGAACATTCTAAACATTAGGTCTACACCTACAGTTCTACAGCTTGCAGATAGCTCCACAGTTAAACCCGATGGAATAGTGGAAGATGTAATTGTCACTCTTGAATCTTGGGAGTATCCAGCTGATTTCACAATATTATCAGTTAAAGCAACTTTAGGAGGATATCCAGTTATCTTTGGTAGACCATGGTTAGCCACCGCTGATGCTTTATAGATGCCGCTTCGAGATATGACCATTTCTCGATGAATGTGGCCCCACAAAAAAATTGGCTTTGTATCCTACCAAGCACTTTCAAACTGCATTTCGTCCCAACCTCGTTTACAGATGGGGAAGAAACCCAAGCATAAATTGGTTCAATAATGATGCTTCAAAAATGATCCATATTCAACTTCTAATGATGCCTTGCTTTTTCAAATACCTGCTTAACTCGAGTACTTCATCTCGATCCAAATAGTGGCCATCTACAATGTTTCCTCGCAACACCTAAATTTCGAGAGTTCTTCAAACTTCCTAATTCTTCATAACTGCTTCCAGCCAAGAGGTACAAACATCACCGAAATCTATGAGTAATCACCAAGCAGATAGAATTGTTCCGTGTCAACGTTGAATATCAATAGCAAGTCGTCACAATCCCAAATCGCCTTATTAAAAAATGCTACAAGATCAGCATGCTTTGCATGGGGAATGGGGACATGCAAGGAATAAATCCTCTAATTTGTACCTCACGTGATTTGTTCATATCAAAGAAGATTGTTTACTAGTTAGGCAACATCAAATAAGAGTAAATCCAACACTTAGAGAAATAGTTAGAAGTGAGCTTCAAAAGTTGCTTGATGTTGGTTTTATTTATCCAATCTTTGATAGTCAATGGGTTTCTCCATTAGTCATTGTCCCCAAGAAAAGTGGAAAATGGAGAGTATGTGTAGATTACAGAGAGTTGAACAATGCCACTAAAAAAGATCACTTTCCACTACCCTTTGTAGACCAAGTACTAGACTCACTGTGTGGCAAAAGATATTTTTCCTTTTTGGATGGTTACGTACAATCAGATAAAATTGCCCCCCAAGATCAACAACAAGATAAGACCACTTTTACCCGTCCATGGGGAACATCACGTTTACTCATCTTGCCTTTGGTCTATGCACGCGCTTTCGCCAACATTTCCGTAGAAAGCAATTGGGTATCTGCTGATATATCTCATGACTGTATGGAGATTTATATTGATGATTTCACTACCTATGGAGTCACATTTGAAGAAGCACTGGTGAATTTAGAAAAAGTATTGAAAAGGTGCAGAGAGCAAAATTTGTCTCTCAACAGTGAAAAGTGTTTTCTAATGATGGAAGAAGGTATTGTTCTAGGCCATCATATTTCCAAGAATGGAATTCAGGTTGACCCTGCTAAAATTGAAGTTATTCTGAATTTACAAACTCCTGCAAAACAAAAGGATGTTAGAAGCTTCCTTGGCCATGCAGGGTATTATAGAAGGTTTATAAAAGATTTCAGTAAAATTGCCAGTCCACTTTATGCCTTATTAACTAAGGATTCTCAATTTGAGTGGATAGAGGCCTGTGAAAAATCCTTCCTGCAACTAAAAGACTTGTTTACTCAAGCGCTTGTTCTTCAAGGTCCAAAATGGAATTTGCCTTTTCACATACATGCTGATGCCTCTGATTTTGGTATAGGGGCAGTCTTAAGTCAAAAAGAAAATTCAATTGAGCATGCTATCTATTTTATCAACAAGAACTTTCAAGGTCCAGAGCTAAACTATACTGTTACAGAAAAGGAATTGCTCGCAGTAGTGTATGCTTTGAATAAGTTTAGGCATTATGTCACAGGTTATCAGATATTCATCCACACTGACCATGCAGCAATCAGGTATCTGATGAACAGACCTGCCATCTTTGGTAGATTGGCAAGATGGCTCCTGTTGTTACAAGAATTTGACATTACAATTATTGATAAACCAGGAAGAGTTAATGTAGTGGCTGACTTTTTATCAAGACTTCAAAAAACTGCACCTGCTGAACATGAGGTCATTGATGATAGGTTCCCAGATGAACACTTGTTTTCTATTGCTGCACATACTCCATGGTATGCAAACATTGCCAATTATCTAGCAGCAAGCAGAATACCAGCTCACTTTTCTCCAAAAGAAAAGAAATTGTTAATAGAGAAGAGCTTTAACTTTTCATGGATTGCAAATTTTCTGTTTTATACTGGACCTGATCAAGTGATGCGAAGATGTGTAAGAGAAGATGAGACTTATGATATCTTGTATGCTTGCCATGATGAACCATGTGGGGGACATTTTGCAGCAAAGAGAACATCAATGAAGGTTCTTACAACAGGGTACTATTGGCCAACGTTACACAAGGATGCTGTGGCCTATTGGTGCAGTAGCACCTAAGCTGACCTCCACCAAGTTTGTGCACAATTTTGGCTTGTATTGACTTTAGCCAAGTCAGGGACTTTGGTATGTTGTTTTGGACCTTAGAAGGTCTTGCATTTGTGTGTGATGAGTTAATCACTAGGATTAACATCATCTTTGGCATTAGGTTGTCTAAGTTGTTAAATTTTGCTTTGGACAGCATTTGGTAGAATTTAATGTTTTTTTTGTGTGCTATCCTCGTTGTTTGGAGATGCCATGGGCAGTTAAGGAGCTGTTGGTTCGAGCTTGAGGAGATTAAGGTCCTAGGATTAAGGTTAAAGGCAGAGTTGAAAGATTGCATGGCGAACTTGTTTGGTTGCATGCAAGTTACTTGGCTTGGGAATCCCTTGAAATCAGGGAAATGCTCGATCCACTGCCCTTGAACCGTGGGAAAGGCATCTTAATGAATGTAATGGCTCGTTGAAGCAGGAGGGAGTCGGATTGTAATCAGTTTTGGTGAAATATGAAAGACAGTGTGCAGTTTTAGAGAAAATTTCTGTGTGTACTCGCGTGCTAGAGAAACAGTGACTTAAATGGCTTTGTTTATACAGTTTTCTTACTGCTCTTAGGTTCTTGCATAGTTTGAAGTGAATTAACTGTTGTAAATAAGCGTTGAGAATTGATTCAGTGTTTTGTTTTCTTAGTTTAGAGTTGTAGAGCTTTATTTCTGAAATCTCAGTGTGTTTTGCAACAGAGTTGTTATAGGCGTTTATTGATCAGATTTAACACTGCATTCCTGTATTTAGAATAGGTTAGAGTCACTTTTCATGGTGTTATCATTTTGAGTGGAGAGGAGTTTATTATTTGAAACCTTAGATCAGCATTTAAAAGTTAGCAGGGTTTTCATTGCTGTCTTTGAACAGTTTGTTTCAAAATGGCTCCCCCATAAGCACTGTCCACGGGGTTCCCTTGAGAATAGGTGAATATGGGAGAGGAGCCAACCTTTTGTAAATATTTAGGGTTAGGAATGTTAAAGGGCCAAGCAAAAGAATGTGAACGCAAACCCTAGGTGAGCTAGGACTGCCCGGTTAGGGATTTGGGAGCAAAGATCAAAGAACCAAGGCAGGGGAAGGTACTTTTGTACGTAAAAAGTACACTTCCAGGTGGAATGTGATTAGACACAAGGACACCTGAGAGATGGAAGCTTGAATAATTCTCTTGAGTGAGAAACAAGCAAGTGATCAGCAAAACCCTAGGAATTAGGGCAATTAGGCCTCCACTCCAAGAACTCAGGAACCAGCTGTACGGAACAGGCAGAGGTCTGAAATCAAATTCAAGATTTAAAACCCTGAAAAGGGTGTCTGAAAGTGTGTTTTGTTTCCTAGGTTGTGTGGAGAATATAAGCAGAAAAAGCCAATTAGGGACTGGTAAGGGCTACAAGGATTAGCCCCTCAAAAAGGCAAATTCATGAAATCGGGTAGGTTGAGGAGTGGACACCAAGGAAAATGGATCAGTTGGGTTGCAAGAAGCATGGAGACAGCATTTACAAAACCCCTGCAAAGAGTTCAAGTCAGATAGAGGCATTGGCACTTAGAACCTTCTAAGTCAAAGGAAGAGTGATAAATTGCAAGAAGGTGTGGAATTTCCAAAGGTAAGGCACTAGTGGAGAACTCTTTGAGAAGAGCTGGAGCGTGATCTGCGATGGTCTATCGAGTTCAACAAGAACCCCGGTGAAATGGGTTCTAGGCGGGGTGAGACAAAGGGAAAGTCTCTATAAAATGCTGCAAGCAACCTTTGAGTTTATATATCACTGCATTCCCCAAAATTAAAATTTTGTTACACTTAGACATTTTGAAGAAATGAGTAAAAGTCTTGCTTCAAACAACTAAAAAGGTCAAAATTTGGGTGTATGTCTTGTATGAAGAGTTAAACGCAAAATTTTCAATTCTCTCGACTAACTGGCTCGAGAGCAGCCTTTAACCTACAAACCTGCATCTCAGCTTTTCATCCTTGGCATTTTAGGGGGAAAAATCGCTATTTTAGAAATTTTCAAAATTAGTAGCGCTTCGGTTTCCTTCAAAACGGAGCATCGCAAAATTTCTAAAATAGAAAGTTGGTCCGACAGGTCCGAACTGGATTTTGATTGCCTCAAAAATATGTCCGCGACGTCAAAGCCTTTAATTTTAAAATAATCTCGGGCTTTATTCCCATCGGGTCTATATTCCGCTTTTAGAAGCATATCCGGAGTTTCCGAGGTCAATAAATGGAAGTCATCCCACCACCTCGCCGCTAATTTCCCAGCATCTTACTCGCCAGAAGGTGAAACGTATGAACATGCACGAGAGGAACGAGAAGAAAGTTGAAAAGTCATGAAAATTTTCTTAACATCAAGCCGAAGTTTGGGCTACCAAGAAAGAAAAGGTGCCCACCTTTTAGGCATCGATGAGTGGGAATTAGGTTAGGACCTCCAATGGAAGCGTTTCAAGATTTTAGTTAGCTTTATGATGGATATCCGCCGCAGCATCCGATAATCCAGCCTTAAAGAAATTCGAAGCCAAAGGGAAGAATAAATAGAATAAAGATCTGAAACTTGAAGAAGTTTTGAATAAAGTTGAAATTTTTTCGAAGTCTGGAGAAACTGGGCGCCCTAGGAGAAGAAAGGCGCCCAACTTTTCAAGGCTTCAAACAGATGAACTTGCAGTCAAGGTTATAAAGAGATGTCTCCATAATGCAACAAGCTTTTCAGTAAGCTATCCAGCACGACAAAAGGAGCTCGCAATCATCAGATTCAAAGAGCTGAACAGAAGGTCCGATGAGAGTTGAAAAGAGAAATCTGAAAGCAAAGGTTAAAAAATCAAAAAAATAAACTAAGTGTTGGTAAAGTGGGCGCCCCCAGTCAAGATAGGCGCCCAACCTTTTGAGGGGTAAAAATTCACTTTTTGGCAAAATCTCTTCCAGAAGACCCCTCCTCATTCTTCGTTAGCTTTGCGATGAGCACAACCATCAGTCAATCCGACGCCCAGTACTTTAGATTCAGAGAAATCATCTGTAGAAGAGAAGCTAATGAAGAACTTGGAAATCAGAAAAATGGCTAACACTGATGAAGTTGAGCGCCCCTAGAAGGAAAAGCCTCCCATGAATTCGAAGGTCAAAATCAAGTTTTTAGCCGGAGGTGCCTCCAGAACATCTTTCTCAGAATCAGTTAGGCTCCGCCGTGAACCACTCAGCTCGCCCGTCGGGTTGGTCTGTCAACAAGAAATCAGAGATGAAGTAGTATGTCAAAATGGAGAAAAGTTGAAAATAGCAAAATTTTGACTAACACTGGTGAAGTTGAGCGCCCCTCTTGAAGAAAGGCGCCCAAAGTTTCATGCCTTAGAAATTTTCAAGAATTTTCAAATTTTCAAAATTTTGCAAGAAGAGAAGGGAGGCGTCCATGTTCAAGGGATTGAGATTTAGGGTTTTGAGATAAAAGCAAAAAGAAAGCAAAACCTAAATCAAAACCTAAGTCTATTTAACACTTCTTTTCAATGTATTTTTCATTATTTTTGCAGGTAGCATCTAGAGGAGAAAGTTGGAGCAGCAAGTTTGAAGAATTTTTGTGATTCAAGAATCCATAGTTTCTGGTTTTACATCAGATTTTTTCAGACCAGCAAGCATAAACCTTTGATTTTTCATTCTTTTTGTTCCAGAAGATCAAATTTTTCTGCCAGTAAGGCCAAGGCTTCTAATTTTTCACTATCCTGGCCTTTTTTATTCCCAATCCTCAAGAATTTTTCAAGAAACTTCACTGCTGTATGTGCTTTTATTTTGCATGTCGGTAAAAACCCTTGCATCTAAATTTCAACTATCCGGTCCTTGCCAATCGCTCTTCTAAAGAAAAACCTTATTATCGCAAATTTTTTCAAGAAAGTTCAAAACCTAGTGGTTGGCTGTTTTTCAATCAAACGCCGTGGTTTTGCAACCAATTGTAATGTCCCCCTTTCTGATCTTGTTTGCAGAGTGTTAGCCTATTTCTTGGACCCTTGTGGGCTAACCGGATTGGTTAGAGGGTCAGTGGTACCTTCTGAAGAGTTCGGTCGATTTCATTTTCTGAGATCGTGGATAGGCTCATTGCAGGCCTTGGCAGTACAGGAGTTTCTTTGCTTCTGACAGCACTGAATTCCGTTGAGAATTGAGGGAGATAGGCTTACTTAAGTGATTTAAGTTATATTTTAACTTAAAGTCTTTTTATAAAGTCAAATTGACTTTATAATTCTTATATCACTTAAATAAAGTCTAAAGTGAATATTCTAAGTTATATCTTTTAATCACTTAAAGGAGGCGCCTAAAATCAAAGTCTAGACTATGGAAAGTGACTTAAGTTTATTTTCCATAAATTTAAATGATCTAAAACCCTAAAAGGTACGACCTTCTTAGGTTTTCACCTCCTTTGCTTTATAAGGGATTTGGGCAATGAGAAACTCATCTTTTAGAATATTTCAACTTTGCCTTGAAGGTTTTTTACCTTGCTTCCATCCTGTGATCAGGTTTGCAGCAAATCTACCATTGGAGAACGAAATCTCTTCAGTGTGAGCACTTGTGAGGCTGTGAGAGATCAGCTGAATTGGTGCAGATTTAGAGAGCTTCATTTCAGAAGTTCT
>VDFB02340244.1:0-10380 GCA_007258455.2 Sequoia sempervirens | reverse complement strand
CTATAGTGATAAACACGATTTGCGAAAACAAAAAACCAACTTAATTGATTCGAGTACTTAGCTTTAGTATTTGTATTGCTTTATGTTTTACTTTTAAGTTTTAAATCTGCATGCAATTATTTCATCCATAGACAATTTCTTAAAGGAAAAAAACCTGATATGAATAGATTCATCAATTGCTTTTCTATGCTTTTTAATAGCACATCCATTTATGTTATTGTAACTAAATGACAATGTCACATTATTACATAGTACAAATACAAATGTAGGCGCAAGCACCAAGCTTCTACTGGACCGCTGGTGAAAACGTAAATGTGATACATCATTACATGTGTGTTTGAAAATAAATGGATTATGGGACTTGCTAGGTCAACCATGAGATCTGAAAATAAACACATGGGACTTGTTGGGTTAGCCGCGGGCTTTGAAAATAAACACATGGGGCTTGCCTAGGGAATCATGCTAGGGAACTGGGAGTCATGAAGAAACCAAATGTACTTAGCCCCTTTAAGAACTGGACTCATGCAAAAGATGAGGGGTTGTAAAATTGCTCCCATGCAAAAGATGAGCATTGAAAATAAATGCATGGGGCTTGCCTGGTAGGCCATGGTGTCTTAAAATAATTGTAAGAGACTCTCCTGGCCAACCATGCAGACGATGAATGGCAGTAAAACTGCTCCCATGCAAAAGATGGGCACTAAAAATAAATGCATGGGAATTGCCTAGGCAATCATGCAGACAATGATGGGTACTAAAATTGCTCCCATCTTCTACTTGCAGCTTCCATGCATTGGGATAGCACTTATCTCCATCAAAGCTCCTCATCCTGGTTCAAAACCTGTCTGAGAAGTCAGGTGAACCAAATCAACTTCTTTCCAATTCCACCCATTTTGAACTTGTAGCCTGAACGAAATTGGTCGTTGACTCTATGACTACATAACTGTAGGTAGGAGAATTTAGAGTATCCCCAATAATGCTACATGATGTTCTTCCTGAATCCTTATTAACCCTAAAAAATGAAAACCCTTATGACAATTCAAACATTGCACTCAAATGTAAGGCCTTTAGCGTTCAATGAATGGTTTTAGTTGTGCTTACTAGTCACTATCTTTATTTAGTTATTTCTGCCACCAATAGTGCCACTACTAGCCTAGTTCCTATGTACACCTAACACTTGTCACGTATACCGTATAATCATGATTCATAATGGCGATTCGTGGCTCACGCAAACCAAAAAACCAACTTAATCGATTTGTGTAATAGTAACTTAAGCCTTACATGTACAATTAAAATTCTTAATTTGATTGATGTCTAGCTACACCCAAACTGTGCCTCAAGCCTTACATGTACAATTAAAACTTAAGCCTTATGTGTACAATTAAAATGTTTAAATTGATTGACGTTTGGCTGCACGAAAATTCAAAAACTGTACCTCAAGCTGACAAGTGACAAGCTGTCAAAATCAGCAGACTCTAGTGTGACTAGAACGATATGAATTATGAAAATTTGAAATCTTTACAAATCTTGTTTTATTAAAGCTATGACTCATGAGCGATCCAATCAATCACTTGAGATGTTCATATGGCATTAATTGCCACTAGTAGTATGACTACCACATGTTCTTCAAAAATATTGAGAATTTTAGTTAAACGAAATGTAATACGCTGAGTCATTGAAAATAGCGAAATGAGCCTTGATCTCGCCATGTTGTTCATATGGCATTAATCGCTACGAGTAATAAAACTACCACACGTTCTTCAAAAAGATTGAGAATTTTAATTAAATCAAATGTAATACGTTGAGTCATTGAAAAGAGAGAAATGAGCCTCGATTTGACCACATGTCCACTTCTAACAGTTCTAGTGTTATTCTGTAGGTTTCAATTCACAAGTCTATTGCTTTAGAGATTTACTTCCGTAATGCACCTACAACCGTCCATAAAAATTCATCGAATGGTTGTAGTTAGATTGATTTGCAACATCCGTTGTGTAAAACATTCTTATGTTTTTAAGCATTGGTCCTATGTTCTCCCCAGGCAGTCCCTCTTTTAAAAAAAACTTAATGCACATGCATATTTCTTCCACTTAAGTTCTTCTATCGCTCATTGCCAAAATCCAACCCATTGGATTCATTACCATGATGATGACCCTTGATCTAGCCACGTGTCCACATCTAACTGTTATAGTGTTATTTTAGAGGTTTCTGTTGATGTGTTTTTATGCACTTTTCAACACAGGCAGTGTGTAGTTGCACTACCTCTCTTGAAAGACAATCTTCCACAATCGGATTGCAGAACACTATCCCAAGGTCTCTCGGATGTCAGGTCTTGACAGTGCTTGGAATATCTCAGTTGTTTGATGTGATTTGCTGGAATCACAAGGCGGACTTACGGATGAGTTAAAAAGCATGGAAGTTGGGTTTGCCAATGCAGTTTCAAAGTGCTGAAAGTGAATGAACAGTGGTTGTCCACTCAAAACAGCAAGCTGAAACTCATCAAGTTCATCTGATTTAGCTTCATGGTGATGCTTTGGATCCTACTCTAACCAAGGATTAAAAGAAATAGCAAAAAGAGAACGGTTAAGAAAGCTATTCTAATCCTAAGCTACGAATGAACAGTAACAATGGTGGCTGCTAAAGTAGATAGACTTTCTAAACTGGGTTTTGCTTGGCCAAGATAAACCTACAGTTGCACAAAACCAGTGCAATCTTCTAAGGACTGCAGATTTTCAAATTGCACATGCACATCATGCACATGTAATTGAACTAAGTTGCAGCAATGAAGTAATGAGCTCAGACTAGCTTTGCAAAGTGACTCATCATCAATGAACCACAAAAAGCATGAGCTGGAAATCCATCAAGTACTAAAATAGCAAACACCATCACCACTCCCATTCAAGAAACTAACATGGAAGGAAAAACTATGCATGCAAGATAAGCAAAATCAAAGAAAACATCCATAAAATCATGCAATGTTGTCTTCTATTGCTGCAAATACTTTTTACAACAGCTCTCCAACCCTTACAAATGAGGGGAAAGCCCCTATTTATAGTTTTCCAAAACCCAAATGAACGGCTAGGATTGAATCACAATGAGTGGCTCAGATTCAATTACATTAGGGTTTCACCTACCCCTCAATATTCAGCAATTTAAAAAACATCTTTGTCTTTTCCTTGTTTTGTCATCTAGTGACAGTCACTATAGCAATTTTTTCATTTAGCTGATTTCCCTTTTCACTATAGCTAAAACTGCCTGAAAGTTGTCTTTTGCTTGATGTGCTTGCAGTGTTCTTCCTTTGATCAAACGAGTCCGTCGACGATTGGCATCAATGGATTAGTGGCCCCTGATTCAGGTAGAAAGCTCCTTAGAAATCATCATCATTTGGAAAAAGGTAGGACAACTCCCTCAATGGGCCTCTTCGATAGACCTACAAAAGGCTTCTTGACTCCTGCAAACATGAAGTGTCGTAAGTGCATTTATATATAAGTTAAGGAAAATGTCAGTCAAACCTAAAAATTTCTAGTTAGATCTATCTATGCATCATCAAAAGATCTTGATATTCATATTTGGAGCTCATTTGGACCATAAACATTAATGTGTGCTTCAAGGGTGCGAGCGCCAGAGGGTGGAAAGACGGTGGAAGAAAGCTAGAAGGCAGATAGCAGACGGAAGCCAAAATAGCCAGGAAGAAGGTGGGCTCCCGGATGTTCAAAACAACCAGGAAGAAGGCAGGCTCCCAATTGTTCAAAACAGTCAGGAAGGAGGCAGGCTCCTGGATGCAGCCACGGAGGGCCCGGGTTCCGGAGGGTGGGAAGGAGGCAGCCGTCGGAAGTTCCACAAAGGCGACGGAGAGGCAGAACCCCGGAAATGGCCACGAAGGGGCCGGGCTCTGGAGGCCAGGAAGGAGGCAGCCGTCGGAAGTTCCAAAATGGCGACGGAGAGGCAAAACCCTAGAAACGGCCACGAAGGGGCCAGGCTCTGGAGGCCGAGAAGGAGGAAGCCGCCGGAAGTTCCAAAATGACAACGGAGAGGCAGAACCTCGGAAATGGCCACGGAGGGGCCGGGCTCCGGAGGCCAGGAAGGAGGAAGCCGCCGGAAGTTCCAAAATGGCAACGGAGAGGCAGAACCCCGGAAATGGCCACGGAGGGGCCAAGCTCCAAAGGCCAGTAAGGAGGTAGCTGTCGGAAGTTCCAAAATGGCGACAGGCGAAACCCCGGAAATGGCCATGAAGGGGCTGGGCTCCGGAGGTCAGGAAGGAGGCAGTCGCTGGAAGTTTCAAAACGGCGATGGAGAGGCGGAACCCCGGAAACGGCCACGGAGGGGCCGGGCTCCGGAGGCGGGGAAGGAGGTGGCCGCCGGAAGTTTCAAAATGACGATGGAGAGGCGGAACCCCGAAAATGGCCACGGAGGGGCCGGGCTCCGGAGGCCGGGAAGGAGGCAGCCGCCAAAAGTTTCAAAACGGTGATGGAGAGGCGGAACCCCGGAAACGGCCACAGAGGGGCCAGGCTCCGGAGGCCGGGAAGGAGGTGGCCGCCGGAAGTTCCAAAATAGCAAAAGGGGGATGAAGCTCCGAAACCACCAAAACTTAACCAAACTTTGACGAAACCTTGGCAGTTCATTTACGCACTTCAAATACATCCTAAATCCAAAAAAGGGCTGACCCCAAAGTCAAAAATGAGGAAACGGGAGCGACGGGGGTCCACGGATGTTTCCAGATAGCCAAGGAGGAAGGGAATTCCAGAGGGAAAGTTCTGAAACCATCGAAACTCAACCAAACTTTGAAGAAACCTTGGCAATTCATTGAAACACCCCAAACACATCCCAAATCCACCAAAAAGTTGTCCCCAAATCAAAAAATGTAGAAACTGGATCGACAGGGGTCCACGAACGTTTCTGAAACAACCAAAGCAAGACAAAAGACAGAAAGGGGATGGGGGACTTTATTTCTCCATAGATTTGAATACCCCAAGTAGGTGAATTTGAGTAGGGGATTTGATCGTCTAATGGCACATGACCAATTTGGTCTTGGAAATCGGGCACACAAAACAAGACAGGAGCAAAGTAGCCTGTCAGGAGTGAAAAAAAGGGGTTCCTTGCCTACGGCGGGGCGTGTGTGCAAAACATGCACAACAAATGGCGACTCGCTGGGGAAATGCTCCAGAGTATTTTGATGACAAACTGGAATCACGAACCCAAAATCTCTGGTTCCGACCTTCACACTAGGGCAAACAGACCAGATGCCCAACCAAAGGATCAAAACCATTAGCCAACCCAACCTTCAGTATGCTGAAAATCCAAGTGTGTGCAATTGCGTTAATTCCCATCCTTCAGTTGCTACAGGAACCCAAGCTCTGTCAAGTTAAGCTACATAGTTTATTCTAACTCCAAAAGCATCCGGGACATTGCCTCACTACCAGTCAGGCGTCCATAGCCCCAACGAGGTTGTCACTGTGATTCTCCTGAACATTGCTCTCATCGCTACGCAAGGCCCATAGCCCCAGAGTTGCTTGGAATACCCCCTCAAAAGTTGAATTTTCTTTCTTTTACTTTCTCAATGTTTTTCTTTCTTTTTTCTCTTTTCAGCACTTTTATTTCAACCCGCAAGCATTGAAGCTCGCACTCAGGGCTGAGAATCACAGTGGCACTGGAGCATAATTTTAGATTTTTCACTTAACTAGACTTCACAAAAGGCCCTATAGTGACCGTCGAATTCTTAAGATGTGTAAGAGCTATAAGATTTCAGAATACGTCAAAGTTAGACTAAACCAATAACTTATCCTCTTCAAATTAAGCACCCAGATCGTTTGACACTAACAGAAGACCTTCACCATCCACTCTGAAGACTTGATTAGAGTTTGACAAAGAAATATGTAGAACAACCCTAGATAATAAGTATGGTTGTTGTACGCATAGATGTGCCCAGCTAAGAGCAGACGGACCCCGAGCAAAGCAGTAACAAAGCGAAAGCAAACAAAAAGAAAACAACCCACAAAGTGAGCAACCTACACACACCAACTAACCTAAGGAAAGCAGGAAAGCAGAGTATTTACAAGAAACCTATACTACTCAAAAATGAGCTATGTACAAAGATATTTACAAAGCACTATGTTCAGGTAGGGCAAGCCAAAATTAACATTCATTGGATTTTGTAATACATGCACAAGCAAACAGGAAATCATTATTGTTCTTAACCATGCAAACTTATCTTTATATTATGAAAAAAGAAATTCACCATTGCAGTACTCAAGTTCCACCACGTCAACATGAAAAATCAGCAATTGAGGAGGCTCGTTGAACCCATGGTTAATCCATAAACATGTTCGTTTTCCCTCATTCCCATAATCAAAATAATAAGTGCAATTATGAGAAATAATAGGGGCAAGGATAAAACCTAGATGTCATCACACGGAGGTGGCAGCGTTGGACAGTCGAGAGCAAGCATAACATCCTTGATTGTTGCATTGGCAGCTTCAGGTGGGCGCGATGGAGGGTGCAACACTTTGGACATTAAGCACGCATAAGGCTGGGAGGATGGGGCAGCAAATAACTCTTTCAATCTACCAATGGGACCCACAATCTCCACTGGTTGTTCCTCGAGGAAGTACACCTCATCTGTGTGGGTTTCCATTACCAAAACCTCTTCTTTATTGCTGTCTTCAAGGGGCAGCGTGCTGTCCCATCTCCTTTCCCAAGTGTCAGCCTTATTTTCATGATGTTCAGTGTCATGGGACGATGACATATATGAATCTATCATATTGCAGCTCTCTGGATGTGAAGGAAAATCTGCAAGGATTGAGGCGGAAGGACCCTCAGTTGCAGCCCGCAGTTGACCAAGCTCATCGTATTTGTTGGCAGCCATCAAAACACCTCCACCTTTATCTTGTTCATTTTGTTGTTCATGTATCTCCTCATGGTGCCCACTTGTTTCCTCTTGGTCACTATCACTGTAAATGGAGAAGGAGCTCCTCTCCCAATCTGGAAACTCTAGTACATCATTGTTTAAGGGCTCAAGGAGTATGTATTCATCACTACCATCTTCTGGGATGTGCTCTTCCTCAACATGAGCATACCTCCGTAGTGCAGCCCCTAATGGAAAGAAATCATCAATTGATGGCACCTCGTCAAGGGGACCAAAGTCTACTGCATAATTTCCCTCTGAAGACTCGCCAAAAAATCCATTATCCATGGCACATAACTGCTCTTCAAGAGGAAGAAGTTCTTGGTGACTGGTGGATAGCATTCCCGCTTGATCTTCTTCATCGCTCAGAAGTCTGAGACTATATTGTTGTCCTTCTTCTATTGCTACCCCAACATCCTCTTGAGCTCTGCCTTCAGCTAAGCCATCACTTGATTTGGGATTTTGGTCTTCTTCATCAACCCTTGAAGTGGCTATGTGAGGTGATGTGCTTGGTTGTGCCCCTTGTCCCTTGACTTGCTCAATGGCCTCTTGGAATAACTTACATGTGAGCTCTGAGTGCGACGAATCATGGAGTCGACACCAATTTGGGAGCAACAATATCTCCAAAACCACTTGGTATTTCAACTCAGTCCAATCCCTCACTAGTCTGGAGACGAGCTGGTCATATTTATCCATGATCGGGTCTTCCTCATCACTTGAAAAAGAAGCATGATGGTAGACAACCATAGCGAGTGGTTGTTCCCACTCCCCCAAATCTGCATTTTCAGATTCTCGATCACTTCCATTTATGAAGGAGAGGTCTTCCGACTTGATTTTGCTCATGCTTTGATCATCTCCTTCTGCTGCCCCAAGGCTTTTAGCCTCCTCTTCTTCTTGATTTTCAGCATTTTCATTTGCTGCCCCAGCACAAACTACTGCAAACTCGTTTGATTCATCTCCAACTGCCAATCCCTCTTCTTGAGTGGAGGACTGATCTTCTTCAATGGAGGGAAAGTCTTCTAAACTGGTTATAATCAGATTTTCATCAATGCACGTTGCTATCCCAAGACTTTCAACTCCTCCCTCTTGGTTTTCATTTTCCATGTCTGCTATCTCAACACCAACTTGTGTCAAATTTCTTGGTTCATTTTTATTTTGCTGTCCTCCAGATGTTGACAACTCTTCTGCCTCATTGGATAACTTCTCGTCATTGAGAGTTGGCTGCTCCAACTTGTTCGAACAACCCCTAGCTTGAGCGATGATTTTTGTGCATGATGAGCAAGTGAATTCAGAGTGGGGTGCATTGTGAAATCTGCACCAACAAGACATTAATATTTCCTCCAATCTTGGTCCATCCTTGTTGCTCAAATTTTCCTGGATCAACTCCTTGAATGCCTTGGCTACCATGGTTGTCAATTCTTCCTCCGGGTCTGTGGGGGCCAAGGGCTGGAATATTTCCCAAAAGGGAATTTCTCCTTGCAAGACCTTCTCAATTCTGTCCAAGAATGTTAGACATCCCAATTCACTATGCCTGCAAGTGCAATGGATCCGACATCTATCCGCCAATGCAAATTGCTCCAATCGCTTCTTCAGTCTCTTGTTCAAATTTGCATGCAGCTGAGTGATGTTGATTTGCAAATGCTGCTCCATTTCGACTCAGCTCTTGTTTTCCTTCAAAACTTTTTGATTTTTGAATTAAAAAGATCTCCTATCTCAGATTTCTTCTTTGCAAGTGCTCCTTTCGATTTCTAACTTTCAACTTCGTAGCCTCAACATGTCAGGCCCTCCTTCTAGCACCAGTTCTGTTGATGGCGTTAGGAGGACAGCATAAAATGAATCACTTCCAATCTTCAGCTTTGCATTCCCAACGTGTTAGCCCTCCTTCTAGCGCTAGTTCTGTAGATGTGTTTTTATGCACTTTTCAACACAGGCAGTGTGTAGGTGCACTACCTCTCTTGAAAGACAATCTTCCACAATCGGATTGCAGAACACTATCCCAAGGTCTCTCGGATGTTAGGTCTTGACAGTGCTTGGAATATCTAAGTTGTTTGATGTGATTTGCTGGAATCACAAGGCGAACTTACGGATGAGTTACAAAGCATGGAAGTTGGGTTTGCGAATGCAGTTTTAAAGTGCTGAAAGTGAATGAACAGTGGCTGTCCACTCAAAACAGCAAGCTGAAACTCATCAAGTTCATCTGATTTAGCTTCATGGTGATGCTTTGGATCCTACTCTAACCAAGGATTAAAAGAAATAGCAAAAAGAGAACGGTTAAGAAAGCTATTCTAATCCTAAGCTACAAATGAACAGTAACAATGGTGGCTGCTAAAGTAGACAGACTTTCTAAACTGGGTTTTGCTTGGCCAAGAGAAACCTACAGTTGCACAAAACCAGTGCAATCTTCTAAGGACTACAGATTTTCAAATTGCACATGCACATCATGCACATGTAATTGAACTAAGTTGCAGCAATGCAGCTAATAAGCTCAGACTAGCTTTGCAAAGTGACTCATCATCAATGAACCACAAAAAGCATTAGCTGGAAATCCATCAAATACTAAAACAGAAAACACCATCACCACTCTCATTCAAGAAACTAACATTAAAACTAACATGGAAGGAAAAACTATGCATGCAAGATAAGCAAAATCAAAGAAAGCATCCATAAATCATGCAATGATGCTTTCTATTACTGCAGAATGTCTTTACATCAATTCTCCAACCCTTACAAATGAGGGGCAAGCCCCTATTTATAGTTTTCCAAAGCCTAAATGAATGGCTAGGATCAATTTACATTGAGTGGCTCAGATTCAATTACATTAGGGTTTAACCTACCCCACAATATTCAACAATTAAAAATACATTCCTTGTCTTTTCCATGTTTTGTCATCTAGTGACAGTCACTGTAGCAATTTTGTCATTTAGCTGATTGCCCTTTTCACTATAGCTAAAACTGCCTGAAAGTTGTCTTTTGCTTGATGTGCTTGCAGTGTTCTTCCTTTGATCAAACGAGTCCGTCGACGATTGGCATCAATGGATTGGTGGCCCCTGATTCAGGTAGAAATCTCCTTAGAAATCATCATCATCTGGAAAAAGGTAGGACAACTCCCTCAATGGGCCTCTTCGATAGACCTACAGAAGGCTTCTTGACTCTTGCAAACATGAAGTGTTGTAAGTGCATTTATACATAAGTTAAGGAAAATGTCAGTCAAACCTAAAAATTTCCAGTTAGATCTATCTATGCATCATCAAAAGATCTTGATATTCATATTTGGAGCTCATTTGGATCATAAACATTAATGTGTGCTTCAAGGGTGCGAGCGCCAAAGGGTGGAAAGATAGTGGAAGAAAGCCAGAAGGCAGATAGCGGATGGAAGCCAAAACAGTCGGGAAGAAGGTGGGCTCCTGGATGTTCAAAACAACCAGGAAGAAGGCAGGCTCCCAGATGTTCAAAACAGCCAGGAAGAAGGCAGGCTCACAGATGCG
>VDFB02340243.1:0-32042 GCA_007258455.2 Sequoia sempervirens | reverse complement strand
CCTAGTTACACTATTGTAAACCTAAATCAAGATTGCTAGGGTGATGTATAGTTAGAAATGGGTGTTTCTTTTGTGCATGTTGAAAGTTGCCTTCCGGGATGGGTGTTGAAAAATGGATAATAGAGGGTATAAATTCTAGTTTTTCAGATCTATCATTTATTTGTTGTATACGACATGTGCTTGGCCAAGCTTTGTAGACCATAATGATGTATGGGCTATCATATTTTTAGCTCTCTGCCATTTCCTAACATTGTTCATTGTGTGTTCTAATTTTAGATAGAAATGCATGTAAATATGTTAGGCATGCACCATATTCCTATTGGAAGCTCGACACTTCCACCCCTTAGTCATCATTGACCACATGATTCACGACATGGTTTAACAACCTCCTATGGATCCTTAATTTAGGATGGTAGCATAATCCTGATAGATTATCCTTTTGGGAATAACGGCTAGCTCAACTCCCAAAAAGTGGTATCAAAGCGAGGGTTGTGGGTTTGAATCTCGTGGTCATGCTAGGGGGGGATTGTTGGAAGCTCAATGCTTCCACCCCTCAATCAGCTTTGACCACATGATTCGCAACATGACTTAACAACCTCCCATGGATCCTTAATCTGGGATGGTAGAAAATTCTTGCCAGGTCAGCCTTTTGGGAATAACGGCCAACTCAACTCCCAACATTTCCATATCACATTTCGAAGGTCAGTGGTTCTTCATGTTAGGAAGAACTTTTTGGGGAAGCATAGCTTCATGGTTGGATGGAAAAACACATGAACCATGTTCTCATCCATCAGTTTTGGGTGAGTGTTGGAGTGGAATTACAAGGATTCCAACTTATGTATATTTGTACATTGTAGTACTCTTGATGTAAAATGTTATAACTACTTGGCATATCTGGCCTAGTGAAACTATGTTATAAAATGTACCCATGATCTGTAATTATCATGGGGTTCAAAATTTCTTTTAGATCATTGATCTAATGACCCTCATTGTACTCTAAGGCAAAATTTATCCACAATCTATAATGCTCATGAGACCCAAAATTGTGAGGCCCATGAGCATTGCAGATCATGGGTACATTTTACCTCATGGAATACAACAAGGGCCATTAGATTATATTATAAATCAATGCTGGAAACTAAATATTAGAAATATGGTCCTAAAGCAACTAATAATTATAATATACTATTGGTGAATTAATATAGAAATCTACTATAACTTATAACATTTAAGTGAATCATAACATTCATTCTTACACTAACAAGGATTTCTAAAATATAGAATGATGGTGAGCGGGAATGGAATTTTGAATTCCTCTGGTGATGGCGGAGAAGATGGCTCAGAGGAAAATTATGAGGGCAATTTTTGGTGGTTTTGGGGGCTCTAGCCTATATCATTGGAGATTTCTTTGTTGTTTCCTGGTCTTATTGGTGTGTCTGCTGAAGGTTGGGGTTTGTCTGCTTTGCCTGTTGGCTTGTGGCGTTCTAGTTGGCCTCTAGGGGCCTATGTTTGGGGAAGGATTAAGTACTACATTTCCTTGGTGGCACCTTCTCCTTTGTCCATGCATTGGATGGTTGGGGTTGTTGCTAAGTGTTTGATTCTCCTATTGGTCTCTCACACCCCTATATGTGTGTGCTATTTGGGGGATTCAATGACTAGGAAAGACTCGTTTCATATTTATTATTCCTAGATGCTCTCTGGAGACCTGTGTTTGTTGAAGGCCTCTCTTGGAAGCACTAGTATTGTGGTTAGGGGCTTGGCCCTGGAAAATATCTTGTCTAAGCCTGACGTTGGTGAGGATGGTTGGGTCGTGTGCCTTATTATTTCTTCTATGAAGCATTGCAGTTCCATAATTTGTGTTGTGCTGCAACTTCTCTTTGTGGTCATTGGTATTTTTGTGGCTTGCGGGTCCTTTGTGATGAGTATTTCCTTTAAAGGGTTCAACATATTTCTCTTATGCTCCAAAGCCTATGCTCTATTTTGGCTTTCATCTGCATGTAGCATTGTTTTGTTTGGGTTTTTGTTAGTGGTTGTTGATCTGAGGCCTATGGTGGACTCTTCTCTATCTCTTGTTGCTTACATGATTGTTGGAGGATGGGCAGTTGTTATTTGTTTCTATATGTGTTCTCTTTGGAGCCCTAATGGTTTATTGTGGTTTTCTAACCTTCCTAGTGCCTGCTTCGCTGCTTTGTTTGGTCAAACTGCGATGATTTTCTATTTGCTCTGTGTTGTCCTATTTTGGCTCAAGCTTAAGGTTATTACTATCCTATTTATGGACTTTTGTATTGTAGGAATTTTAGGGCTTTTTATGCTCAGTATTACTTTACTCAAGGCTAGTGTCTTGTGCTTTGCTTCAACTGTTTTGAAGCCGCAAGTTCTTGCTTCTGTGGGTTTCAAGATGGTGGTTTTCTTTCTGACTTGGGTCACTGGAAAGTTTATTGTGGTTTTCTTTCTTTTTTTTTTGGGTGGTCTTGACGCCTCTATCCTGCTTTGGTGCCATCAAGCAAGGTTTGCTTAAGGGTTATAAGGATTATGTTAATTGCATTGCTCTCCTACCTCATGAGGTTTGGGGTTTGTTTAAGGACGTGGTTGTGTTGGCTTCAAATGGTGCTCTAACTAAAGCTACTAAGGTTATTCTAAACTTGAGGTATATGGTCGCCTTCGAGGTCCCCTTTGAAGGTTTGTTGGCTCCTTTTGTGGAAAGTTTTAAGAAGGTCCTTAAGGGTGTTGTGGACTCTCTTGTTTCAAGAATCTCTTCTTTTTTGGCTGTGGTCTTCAATGGTTCGCTGATGTTTTTCAAGGGTGTTGAGAAAAGGTTGAACCAGTTGATCAAGGATGCTTTAGTGGCCCTCTTTGATGATTGGGATGCTCCTCTTTTGTTGGGGTTTCATTATGTATCCATATTGATGGTTTTGAGGTTGTTGGGGTGTGCTTTCTCTATGGTGGTTGCTAAGTTGCCTCATATTGCTTCCTTATTGTACCCAATGCTCGTGTTTCCATGGGATGAGGTGTGTTGTTCTACTGCTAGAGTGTTGACTTCCTACTAGGTTTTATAGTTGGGGTCTTCTATGGAGATGAATATTTCTCCTATTGAGGTGGAGCCCTCTCCTATAGAGGTGGAGAGGGTTGATGTTGTTGCAATGGTTTTTCCCCTTTCTTTTTGTTGGTTCCTTTTGAGGTGGAGCATGTTTTTGCAGGAGATTGGTGGCTCTTGTAGTTTTTCTCCTCACTTCATCCTCTCTTTTAGAGGGCGGCTCACTCTTATTGAGGTAGAGATTGAGATGGTGTGTGACAGGTTGTCGTTAGGTCCTAACACTTTAGTGAATAAACACATCAATATATCGACCAGGCAGTGTCCAACGGTTGTATGCAATAGAGGACATCTCGAATTCTCTCTTAAGCATGAATCTACTAAATAAAAATTCTAATCTAAAGGGCCTCTAATCTAGAAAGCAATAAATCATCTATCTAGAAAGCAGGAAAATAACTCAAATCAGAAGACAGAAAACTAAGAATTTGAAAAGCATCACCATTAAACTAGAAAGCATGGAAACGATTAACCTAAAGAATGCATAAATTTTTGAAGAGGTAAAGCATGTAAAGAAATTAGGAAACATTTATCTACTGCAGAGAATCACAAGCTAACTGCTAATCATAAAACCATTAATCAAAATCAATTGACTAAAGGTACTCTGGACATTCAAATGCTAAGCTCAAAAGCTACAGACTCAGTTACAACCTGCAAGCTTGACACTAACAATATAACATGTACGAATGGAAATAAAATGTAAATGCAACTTCTATTCTATCAAAGGAAAATGAAAAATAGGAAACAAATACTTATCTATCTATTTCTAACCCTCGAGTGGCCAGCTCGTGGGTGTATCTACTGCTACTTCAAATCACATGCACTAGAAAATCCTTTATATTACTTCATTCCACAGATGCATCCATATTACATAGTAATTCAAAGAAAGATGGGAAAACTCATATTCATATGGTAGTTTTTACTCTAAAGACAAATTGATAGCATAACGATAATCTTATTCTCATTATTTGTAACAATTACATATTTATATGAAAAATGGCTAACAAAAATCCTATTTTTCAGTCGATCAAGTCTTTCAACAAATTTCCCATAGTAAAAGGGACTTAAGAGCCTATGATATACAATATTAAAGAGGCTTCACATGAGCCATAAAGTCTTTGAAACTGAAAAATAACAGAATTATAAAAGCTCGGCCAAAATGTGTGCTCCTAGCATTTCAGTGCCCGCTCGCTAGTTTTCAAAAGTATGAGACCCGCATTCATTTCCCTTCTAACTGGAATGGAAAATGGTGGTGGATTTGACCTGCGAAATACTCAAGACTAAACCATTAAATCAGCATAAGTTAGTTTATTTTAATCAACTCCAAGAAATAAGTTTGTATGATTATTCATAGAAAGGAAAGCAATTATTTTTTCCTAAAGGTAATAAATTGGTAGAGTAATTTGGGCTAGAAGGTTTATATTTGTATATTGAGGCCCTTATGTTGATGAGGTTATTTTTACCTCATCAGTGTGTTGGGAGGAGTGGTGCACTAAGCTGGCGTTGACTCCTCAGTGCTTTGTTTTGCTTGTCGACTCCCGAACTGTGGTGGGGAGTTTGGATGTGTTGTTCCTACAATATTTCAGGAGCTATTGTTTTAATGGTGCTATTTGGAAGTTTTTGTTGCATGAAGGCCTTCATGTTCAAGTTGTCTTGGTCCCGGGGTGGATGTTCTTAAAGGTTGTTGTTCTTATAGCTTGAAGGGTGGCTTGCAGGTTTGTGTTGGTTGTGCTCTTGTTGCTGGCCCAAAGTTGGTGTTTCGTTCGATGGGTTGGTGTTCTACAAGTGTTGTTGTTTGGGTGGTTTTTCCTTTAGGATATGCTTTCTCCTATAAAGATGGAGAGGCAAGGGGGTGGATGGGGACTCTCTACCCCATCAATGTCAATGTTGTTTATGGTTTTGAATTGGTTGTTCTAAGTAACAGGCTCGATGCAGGATGGTTCTTTCAAGGAGTTATGATGGAATTAGTTGTTTTCTAGTGGTTTGGGTTTCAAGATCCTCTCAATCTTACTTGTATAAGTTGGAAGTACAAATTGTCTTACCCACCCTTGGGGTGGTTGTTGTTTCAGGCTATTATTTTTTCTTCTTGGAGGGGGGCTTGTTGGCCTATTAGGTTAATTGTTAGGCCTATTTCGAAAGTTGAAGATGGCCCTGCTTGGAGGGAGTGTGTGTCCTAGATTGGTGATAATTGGGTATTTTTGCATTGGTCAAATGTGTGCTCTAAAACTTTCGGTGCTTAGTAGTATTGTCCCAGACTGCTATTTTTTGATAGCTTTGTTATGGTTTTGCACCTGCTGGTCTATGGTTAATCTCATAAATGGTCTGCATATCGTTATATGAATTAACATGGGTATTTTTTTATTATGCTGATAATGGTTTTGTGGTTGCAATTCTAGTTTCTTGGCCTATGTGCCTTTTTAGGCCTGGTGGTGGTTGGTGTTGTTTTTCCTACTTTGTTTCTCTGTTTGTTGTTCTGACTTTGTAACCACGGGATCAAGGCCCTTCCCCTGTTTAACTAATCAAAAACATTTAGGTGAATCTGATCTAATCATGCATCGAATATTATGAAAAACTTTTGAGTTAAATTTTTTAATAAAATAAATTATTTGGTGATTTAAATAAGACTATAATAAAAATTTGTAAAAATGTGGCGATTCAAATCATGTTGTAGCTTGAACTATTAGCCAATTGGCGAATATTAGCCACAAAAAAATCACTAAACTATGTACTCTTGTAACCCAAAGATTATGACATTGGGTATGGTTGTAACTCACTTGATGACATGCTATGCTATAATGGTCTTTAATTTTAATTATTGTGAAATTATTGTATGCATATTGACATATTTGATTTATGTAATGTTATTTGAGAATAGCATGTAACATTTGGTATCAAAGTTTAGGGTTCAACTCCAGGCCTATGAGTCCACGATGGTTGGAATTAGGGTTAGTCAACCCTTATTTGATTTTGAGTTATCATGTGGATAACAAACCTAAATTGGATGCAAGTATGGGAAATTCTAATTCTAGAAAGAAGGGAAAAGCTATTAGGACTCATAAAAAGCAAGTCAATGTTGAAGAAAACATAAAAATTGAGGCTAAACCTAAAATCCTTGATGATGAGACATTAACTCATGCTCTTACTCAATTGAATTTGGAAAGGGAAAAAAGGTTAAAGAGTCTAAACCAACTACAAAGGCAAAGAAACCTTCTATTGTATGTGACTGGCCCTTTGGGTGCAATCCAAACGCACCAACTTTGACAAAAGAAGAGAAGGGGGTCATGCATGCACCTCCTTCCTCTTCTGAGAAGGTTATTGTAGACTCTAATGAGGACCTAAAAGAGTGTCCTCTCTCTAAAAATGAAAAAATAGGTCTGATGAAGGGGGAAATTACGTAACAAGGATCTAAGTGAATCCATGAATATTTCTAAATAAATAAAGTCTCATTTTGTATTCAACTTTTTGTACTTAAAGACTTATCTTATCTATAAATGAACATGAGCATCTCTTTTAAACTACAAGTTTATATTACTTAGTATTACATGTGTGATATAATTAAGCATAGAATCTTGTGTTAGTTATGCTAAATGCAGACTGTGATGCAAGTCAATCGTAAACAATCATGGTGAACACTAGGAATGGAGGATCCAGTGGTGAGAAAAATGATGGTCAAAATGAGAGGTTGGACTGAATCCTTGACCTCCCAAATCGACAAAAGAATAGGATGGACCATTTCGAATAGGAAGTCGAGGGCATGCCAGAGGGTCAACAACCAAGAAATGAGGAGCAACAACAAGGCAATGGGGATCAAGGTGGTAATAATCGAGCAAAATTTGAAGGGGAGCTAGGAAAAGACCTTAAGAGGGTAGCTCTACCAAAAATTCAATGGCAAGACCATCAAAGATGGAGCGGAAGCATGGATCATAAAAATGGAAAAGTATTTTGAGCTCTGCAATCTATCCGATGAAACCAAAGTTGTATGGGTTTCTTATCAACTCTTTGGAGAGGCAACCACATGGTGGGATAATGAGAAGGAAAAAAGGAAATTGCTACTAGGAGAAACCACATGGGAATAATTCCTTCAACTTTTTCAGAAAAGGTGGCTTCCTCAACACTTTTTCAATAGGAAGATGATTGAATTCCATAAGCTAACCCAGGGAAGTTTTTTTGTGACCCAGTATTGGGAGAAGTTCACCCACTTACTCAAATATGTGCCACAATACCAAAATTATGAATGCTTTCAGATTTGAAAGTTCATATTAGTATTAAGGCCCCAGATTGGAGTAGAAGTGGATATTCACAATCCCCATATTATGGAAGAGGTCTTTGAAAATTCCACCAAACAAGAGCAAAAATTGCAACAATTGGCTACAAAAAGGTGATAAATAGAAAGGAGATAATCCCTACCAAATTAGAAATCTAAAAATGGGAAACGACTCTCAAGAAAAAGGGGAAGGCAGTAGTGATGGGAAGAACAAAAAGGCTAACAATAATAATAGAAATTTTAATAGCAACCAGAAGGACTCCAAAGGAGATAGGTCAGGAGGCCAAAGAGGGCCACATGATGGGTACTATACTTGTGGAGGTGATCACTATGCATCAAGTTGTCCATAGTGGTCAAAGGCATGAAGAGAAATGAACCAACAACATACTCCATAGCATCAGATCCATGCAATAGTAGATAATAGGAAAGCATAGTTTCAAGCTTCACCAATCCAACTGATGGGTAAGCTCTATGGCCAATCTATTTCCATTTTGATAGATACTAGAGCCATATAATGTTTTATAGATCCAAGAGTAGTTTCTAAATTACCCATTAGACCCAGACATATGGAAAACTCTTGGATGGTTCAGTATGGGAATCGAATAGACTGAAGGGTAGATTCTTGTCTCTTCTATAGTGAGTTATAACTTCCAAAATTCTAGACCCAAGTCAATATTTATGTGGCACCCCTAGGTTCTTATGGCATGATCTTGGGGATTAATTGGCTAATTGAACACAAGCCCATAGTGAACTATGGGGACAAAATTGTTAGTTGTCTAGATGACCTTGGGAACCCAGTTGAGATTCATGGGATGCAAAGACCACTTGAACTTAGGTAGATCTTAGTCGTGCAACTCAAGAAAGCCCACAGGAAGGGATGCACCATCTATGTTGTACATGTTAGTGACCCTCACAATATGAAACCCTACCTAGATGATTATCCTATTCTTAAGGAGTTTCAAGATGTGTTTCCTAAATATCTCACAGAGTTACCACCCAAGAGAGAGTTTGACTCCTCTATTGATCTAATACCTGGAGTCGGACCTCAATCCAAGGCTCTATACATAATGACTACCACTAAACTATATGAATTGAAGGCATAATTGTAGGAACTATTGAGTAAAGGGCTCATCATACCAAGTGTATCTCCTTGGGGTGTGCTGGTTATTTTTGCAAAGAAGGATGGTACCTTGTGATTGTGCATCGACTATAGGATGTTAAACAAGGCCACTATCAAGAACCGGTATCCTCTTCCGAGAATTGATGAAATTTTTTATCAGATGAAAGGGGCATTGGTGTTTTCTAAAATAGATCTTAGGTTCGGTTATCACTAATTAAAGATCAAATAAAAAGACATTCCCAAGATAGCCTTTCGAACTCGGTATGGACACTACGAGTTAATTGTAGTACCATTTAGTTTGACCAATGCTCCAACAGTCTTTATGAATATCATGAACAATGTATTTAGGGATTTCTTGGATGATTTTGTTTTGATCTTCATAGATGATATCTTGATATACTCTAAATCCATTGAGGAGCATGATAGGCATCTAAGGATAGTCTTGTAACGCTTGAGAGAGAAGAAGCTTTTTGGTAAGCTATCTAAGTGCTAATTTTATTAGAATAGGGTGTACTACTTAGGTCATATTATTTTAGTATGAGTCTCTATAGATCCTGAAAAGATAAAAGCAATCATGGAATGGTCAACACCTTAGAGTGTGACAAAATTTTGAAGTTTCATGGGTCTTGTGGGGTACTACAGGAAGTATGTGAAGGGGTTCTCTCAAATTGCAACACCGATCACATCACTTCAAAGAACGGGAAAAATATTTGAGTGGAAATAAAATTGTGAGCAAGCTTTTCAACTCTTGAAGTAGAAGCTTACTAAAACTCTAGTTTTGAATATATATTTGATCCCAATGGTCAATTCACGGTGATCATAGATGCTTCAGGAGATGGTGTAGGAGTAGTATTGATGCAAGATGGGAAAGTGGTGATGTATGAATCAAGTAATTTGAAAAAACATGAATTGAAATATGCACCACATGATTTAGAGCTAGCTTCCATAGTTCGTGCCTTGCAAATGTGGAGGCACTACCTTTTAGGAAAGCCATTTGAGCTTAAAACGGATCACTTGGGACTTATGTACATCTTCACCCAACCGAATCTCAATGCACAATAGAGAAGGTGGTTGGAATTCCTCAGTGAGTATGAATTTGGAATTGAGTACATCAAGGGAAAGGAGAATAGAGTAGTAGATGCTCTTAGCAAAAGAAGACATTTGGCAGCCATAACCTCAACAAATTCCAATATGAGGTAGCAGGTGGTGCAACACTTGCAAGGGGATAAACATTTTGAAAGAGTGAAGCAAGCTCTAGAAGATAATCTTTTAGACCATAGATTTTATGGGTATGAATTTGAATCAAATTGTATCTTGAGATATCAAAGGAGGATGTATATTCCAAATTCTGAAGACCTTAGGAGGTTGGTCTTAGAAGAAATCCATAATGCACCATACTCGGGACACCCCAAAGTTGTTAAGATGATTGAAAAGTTGAAGTAATTGTATTTTTAGCCAAAACTTAGGAAGGATGCGATTGAATTTGTATCCAGATGCTTGGAATGTCAATGAGTTAAGGCTGAACATATGCATCCAGCAGGGCTTCTCTATCCTCATGATATACCTAAGTACAAGTGGCAAGTGATCAGCATGGACTTTATACAGGGGTTACCTCTGAGTAAAAGTAGGCATGATGTCATCCTAGTAGTAGTTGATAAGTTGACCAAGGTGGCACATTTTATTCCAAGAAACTTTAAGGATGGATCATTGACCTTGGCCAAGAAATTTTTCCAAGAGATCTTCCATTTGCATGGAGTTCCTAAGCCTATCATATCTGATAGAGATACTCAAATGACGTCCATATTTTGGAAAACCTTGAATGCAACTTTGGGAACTAGGTTGAATTTCAATATAGCATATCATCCTCAGACCGATGGACAAACAGAGAGGGTAAATCAAGTCGTAGAGGATCTCCTTAGGATGTATTGTATGGACCAACAATATAAATGGGAAGAATACATATCGTTGGTAGAATTTTCTTGCAATAAATCTTACCATGCATCCTTAAGTATGACACATTTTGATGCTCTTTTATGGTTGAAAGTGTCATACAACCATTAGTTGGGAAGGTTGGAAGACATGATTATAGTGGGTCTTGAAATTCTTAAGGAAATGGAAGAAAAATGAGGCTAATCAAGGGTAGACTAAAGGAAGCGGCAGATAGATAAAAGAGCTATGCTGACATGAATAGGACCTTCAGGCAGTTTTCAGTGGGAGATAAAGTCTTTTTGAGAGTTAGGCCACACAAGAGCTCTATTTCTTTTGGAAAATCCTCCAAGTCGGCTCTGATATATGTGAGTCCCTTTGATGTGTTGGAAGTAATTAACCCAGTTGCATATCAACTTGGTCTACCACCTAATCTAACTCGACTCCATAATGTATTTTATGTTTCTTTTCTTAAACATACCATCCAGATGCAACTCACATACTTGATTGTCATTCCTTATAATTGCAAGATCTAGGAGTGGTGTTGGTGGAGCCCATAAAAATCCTAGATAGACGCAACATTAAGTTGTGAAACAAAGATATTATCAAGTATAAGGTCCAGTGGGACCAATATTCTGAGGATAGTGCCACATGGGAGGATGTGGAGGAGATAAATTGCTCCTTTCCTTATTTGACTTCATGGTTAGACTCTTGATGTTTCTCTAAGATACATTTATATTCTACTATTCTACTATGTTGTGATATTTTAATCTGATAATAGTATGTTTGGATATTGAAATAGACATATATGCTTTATTTTTTCTTAACAAGAAATTGGGATGATGTCTCTTCCTAGTAGGGAAGGATGTCACATTTGAATTTTTGCTTACATTTAATAATATTTAGTTACTCAAAAAAAATAAAAATTAAATATCAATTTACAACATATGTTAGAATTAAGAGAACGATGTCATTTGAAAATGCTTAGGCATAAACTTGATGATCAAATATGAAAGATGGATGTATGATGAAGCAATGAATATAATTTGTTGATGATTTATGGCTAATGTTATTGATGAAAATATGTAAGTGCAAGTGTGTTAGTGCATAAACAAGTTGAAGAATGAGAACATGGTTGAGGTAGGAATACTTATCCGAACGACATCAATAAGGAAGATAGAATTTGATGCACACACCACCAAAAATTATAAGACTTGCATTTTACACTCAATAGGCTAATTCTCTGTATGGATGTTTTATGATCATATTATGAAGGAAAGGAAGTAGTGATGTTTATAAGTGCATACTAATGGAATTTTTATTTTGAGTTGCACTCACATTAAGTTAAAATGAATATATATATATATGAAATAAGCACTATAATGTTTTATTTTAAATAAATGAAAAGCAATAGAATTCCATGTAAAACAAGATAAATGAATAAATGTATCTTCTATTTAATTAGGGAAAAGAATTAACATAAAATAAAACAATGATTTTTCTGGAAAGATCAAATGATAATTAGTTGATAAGTTATTTATTATGGGATTTTCCCACCAAAATTGTCTCACGCCTGAGAGAAATTGTCTCACGGCACCAGAAGAATTGTCTCAGGCATCGAAAAAGTTTGCTAGAGAATTTCTGTCGCCCGACGTCTACAAGACTACACTTCACATGTTAACAACACCTCCTCTTTTGATATCCTGCAAAAAAAATTCACTTAAACTACACTTAACAACTACACCACTGTGGTAACCTCACTGCCATTTTGCTTTTAAAAAGCTCTCGGAGCTCTTGTTTACTGTCATTGTGATTTTACTCTCGTTTACTGTGAATGGATTGAAGCAACAACTGAAAGAATCTTGAGGTAAATCACTTCCACAATTTCTATTTGATTTTTTTAGGGTTTAAAATTTTGGTACACTCAAAATCAAAAAAAATTGTGGGTTCTTTTGTTCTAATCTTAGATGCAACATTCTACACACCAAAGCACACTGAAATTTATGCATCTAGTCTTTTGCTTGTAGATCTTTGAGGTTTGTATCCAATAAATTGGAAACTATTTTTTTCGTTGATCTTCACGTGCCCACTAACTTTCATTGAATTATTTCCCTTTTCCCTTACTTGTAGGAAAACTATTGCAGTTGGGCACTATGTTATCCACCTCACATTAGGGTTGTCTGCTTGATAAAGATTAGTGAATGCTTTTTCCTCCCCTACATTTCTCTTACATGATGAACTTTGTCTTGAATGATTACCTTAGAATGGTTACAAAGACCTTAAGTCAGCTTACTCTCTTTTAAATAAATGCATGGTGTCTTTGTTGTTGTCAAGTAACGGTTATAACAACTCTTCAATCTAATTCTAGACTGCCCTTCAATGAATTCAACTTACCATCTTACATTTATTTTTGTTCCATCTCTGTCTTGATTGACTTTCATTTCATCATCCCCTACATATAGATATTTGTTGTGGTGGCTTTTAAGTCTCACGGACTTTACCCCCTAAAAAAACTCCATGGCTTTGGCTTGGCAAGCTCTATGAGTTGTTTCTTATCTCTCGTATACCCAATAAGGGTATATATAATATAATATGTATACTGAAGGATTATTTGTCTGATTAAAGACTATTCTATTGATTTGTTTGTTCTAGAGTTTCGAGGAATTTTGGTATACAATTCTACATTACTGTTAGTGCTATTATTAGTTTAAGTAGTCGACTAGTTAAAATTGGGCCCACAGTGGCTTGTCCATCTTTTGTTTTATGTGAACAATGGCCATAGGAAATTGGAAAATTAAAGGCATGTTGAACAAGTCCCCTTGTGTAGATTAAGTCACAAAGCCTGTTTGTATGGTAAATTTGGACCTACCCATCAATCCTAAAATTTAACAGCAACAATACAAGTTTTGTTATTGGGTGGAGGTTTTTACATCAAATTTATATAATTCTTTAGCTATTTGTTATGGATTGACTCCACAAAACTAATTGGTCATTAGACTAAGGATAGAAACAAACTAACAAGCTAACTGCAAGCATGCTAAAAAACCTTCTCATATACAAAATTAGGGACCATACTGAAGAGTTTAAGAGTTTTGGATGATGTTATCCCTGATGAAACATGTAGAAAGAAACTATAGATAAATTTGTAAGAGATCTCCCTCTGCCATGGAAAAAACTAAACCCTATCTTATACTTTGACCACCTTACAACAGTAGTTAATCCAGAATGCTAGATGAGTACCAAGGGTTGGCTTTCACTCCATATGGTCTCTTCAAGTTCCCCTGTTTCCTTTGGCACATCCATAGATTATCCCTTGCTTCTCATTCCATTCTTTCAAGTACACTCTTCAATTTTATCCAACTTCATTTCAAAGAGATTATAGATTTGTCTCAGTTCCTCCTTTGGCCTCATGGGTTTGTTCATAATGCCATTAAGGTCTAGGACCTCTTTATCTTTAACCCATTCTTTACCTGCATCCATTTAAATTTTCTTTGGGCTCCCCACATGTTGATTTGATTTCTTTGTCTTCCCTTAAGGTCCTCCCCTGCCTATTGAAAGTGTGGTTGTTGGGTAGAGAACTAGTAGAAGTCTTGTGCTAGGGGAAAAAAACCCATAAGGAGCACAGGCACATCATCTACCATAATAAACTTTATGCCCTTCACATAGTTATGAAGCCCAAAATTGTACTTGTTTGGGACTTCTTGTTTACTAGCCTTTTTGTATGCATTTCTTTACATCAAAATTCAAAGTGAACATTAAGAAATTTATTAAAGAGGCAAGCGTATCTTAATAATATGCACATAATCAATAGCCTATTACATGAAATTATATTTATTTTGATGTCTGCAAAGCATAGTCAAAGAAACTGGACTTAAAAAAGAAAAGGTAATGAACATGCTTCACGCAGTCTGGGTTATTTTTAACCATTAGAGATATATAAGGTTAACAAGAAGGTATGGTGAAGCTTTTAGCTTGAGCTTTAAGCGACAAATTTTCATTTACCATCATAAATTCTAATTCTATGGATGTAGTTTCAAATGATATCTATAATACTCCATTTGAACTAAAAATTGATTAAAATTTAAACAAGATCTTTGTAAAATTTTCTTAAGGATCTATAGCAAACGATGTGGATTCCTTTATGATACAAAATCTTTTTAGTGTTTCTTGCAAGACACATCAATGACAATTAAAGCAATAACCAGTTGATGCATGTTGTTTGCATTTGTTTACATTTGAGACTATATAAGTAAAATATTCTTCAATCTATTCGTTCAGCCTTCTACATAGATCTTGGAAATTTATGTTACAATTTGTGAGCACCTGACATATAATTTTTATTTCATCACAAAGCATGTAATTCATTATAGCATGTATGCGTTTAATTTTTTATTGAGATTCATAACCTAGACATATAAATCACTTTGTTGTAATAATTTCACTCATCCACAAAATGTACATCTTAAGTTGCAAATGATATTTGATTGAATTATTAGAAAAATTGTCTCAACATTACATCTTAATGTTAAGAAGGAAAAAAATATAGTTTTTTGACCTATAAAACATATTAAAAAATATAGTTTTTAGGGGTTTATAACTCAATTTTGATCTTAAAAAATATCAAAATATGTCTTATATAGATAAAACCAATAATGACAAAATGGTAACTCTATGGTAACTCATAAATATCTCATGAAATAGTTGGATCTGCTTATTTTCCTACAGAGTGGAATCAAACTTGTGAGTATGTAGTCACTTGAGAAGAGTATTGTAAGTTTGTAACTACAAAAGTTAATTTATTTTACTAAACTGAATCAAGTGCCTATAGTTATCCTGATAGTATTTTCCAATAACTGAAGTGTTCACCTTATCACTTATTGTTTTATCATTCTATGAAATGATGGGTGTGTGTAATGTCCCTCTCGTGAGTTAGCTAGTTGTCAAATATCTAAATTCTAGTTTTTAAAATGTGGTTACTATTTGAATAATATTCCACCATAATTTCAATTGGAAGTTACTATACTATGATAAGGATAATCATTTAAAAAATAATAATTTGGTATTCTTTTCAGGTACCTTTGAAGAAACCTTTTATTACATTCTATTCCAAAGGAACTTGATACTCATCTCACAACTCTCTGGAAGAAAACGTTCAAGTATTCTTCTAAAGTATACAAATATTTGATTAACTGAATAATGTAGTTTGAAGTTTGTTTTCCATTCATTCCTTGATTTTTGTAAATTTAATGAAATATAATTTTAATACATAACATTGCACTTGAATAGAAATTGAATGTTTCTTTGCATTTTTTTCTTTGAAGACAAACATGATTGTGTTGTTGTTCTTTGATGGCAGTCATTCACATTGACTGTCATGTTAATGACAATGTGGTTGTCCTTTCAATGTGCTTTGTCCATGTCATTGTTGCCTCTTTGACCATGATATGACTATCTATTGAAATATTCTTAAAACCACTGATTTTTTATGATTGACACCTTTTCATTAAGCTCCTCAATCTAGATGCCCCATCTATAGAGTGCATAGTTATAGCATCATGGTCATACCTTTCCCAAAAAAATTCAAACATTTTAAAAGAATTGTGATGTTTTTGTCCTGTAGGTATTTATCTCTGCATCAGAACACTCTTTTTCCTGCACATCTTATCCTACTACTACTTCAAAATATCCTTTTAGGTACATTAGGATTTTACTCTGTTGCGCCTCTCCATTCTGCAATTAAGTACAGTTCAATGGAATTTTAACAAGAAAAGGATAATCATTTACAAAAAAAATAATTATCGATTCTTTTCAGGTACCTTTCAAGAATACTTTTGTTTGCTTCTATTCCAAACGAACTTCATAGTTATCACACAACTCTCTAGAAGAAAACGTTCAGGTATTTTTCTAAAGCATACAAATATCCAATTGACTGAATAATGTAGTTTGAATTTTGTTTTTCCATACATTCCTTGTTGTTTTATAAAATTAATGAAATATAGTTCCAATCATTAACCACTATATACTTCTAATCCAATATAGTTTTATAGGAGTATTGTAGCTATGTCTTCATTATTGACTAAAAATGCAATCAATCTTATGAATGATGGGAGTTTAGGCTTGGATCCTCATCTCCAAGTATTAGCTACCTCAAACTTTGGCTGTGATCCTGAGAGAAACAATTGATATAGAATCAATCTTTATGACAAAGAGCATAAACAAAGAGCATCATTTCCAAAAAAGTACAACCACTATATAACTTCCAAGCAAATTCATGAGGGATCTATAATACAACTAACAAAATATAATTGTCCCATCATTTATAGTTCAAGGTTAGTATGCAGGTTCAATTCTATTTCTATACCTTATAATTAATTTTCCAACTTCTACAATATATTACTAATTATATTTTTACTTACAATTATGTAGGTGGATTGTCATTTCACAACTAGAGCTTGCATGTAAGGATCATGCCATCATTGGTGAACCTGTCTTCCTATTTCCAGAGCAAGAGGAAGATCTACAAAATGATGCTACAGATACATTTGATTATCCTATATCACCAACAACCCCAAACTCTAAAAGAATGTTGTTTGGCATAAACCCATCTCAATCTAGGAAGGATGTATCAATCTAGGAATGATGCTACAAATACATTTGATTATCCTATATCACCAACAACCCCAAACTCTAAAAGAATGTTGTTTTGCATAACCCTATCAAAAGTTTGAACCCTTTTCAAACAAGGTGGACTATCAAAGATCGTGTAACTATGAAAAAATAAATCCACCGGTACACCAATCAAAAGGGAAGTGGATAAGTTTTCAGCTTTGATATTATAGATAGTGAACACATAGAAACACGCGTCACTTGCTTTAATGAAGTTGTAGATATTCATTATGCAAACATTAATATTGGATCTATATATTCATTATCTGGTGGGACCATTAAATCTACTAATAAACTTTACAACAAGCTAAATAGTGGAATATAAATCACCTTAATGGTTGAATCAAAGGTCACACTTTGGTGAAGATGACCTCTCTATTCCAAAACATCAATTCTCTTTCACACCTATCAAGAAAATTGTGAGTAGGAGTAATAATTTAGTTTTTATGTTATTGGAATTGTTGTTTGCATAGATCCAAGCTCTAAAATAAGGAGGAGGGATGGTGCAAAGGTTTTGAGGCAGAGCATCAAGATATTAGATATGTCTGCATCAACTATAGATGTAACTTTATGGGGACCAACAACTCAGAAAGAAGGCACAAAACTTCAACACATGTACCACTCAGAACAAACCATTGTTCTAGCTATTAAAAATAGACATGTTTTTTACTATAATGGAAAGGTAATAAGCACATTAGTAACTACACACCTATCCATAGACCCTGATATAGAAGAAGAAAAACAACTTAAAACTTGGTATGCACAGAATGGGGTTAATATTGTACCTTCCTCCACAAAGCTTGATGATATGCCTCCTATTATCACAATAATGACAATTAGCAACATTTGAGAGCACTCAACAAAAATAATACAACTCATCCAATTCATTGCAAAGGAAACAATACTATTCATTAAATCTAACTCCTTTTGTTATCCAGCTTGTCCTCTTCAATCAGATGGAAAATAATGTAAGAAAAGGGTTATTCAAAATGAAGAAGATAATTGGTATTGCTCAAAGTGTGCAACAACATTTCCAGATTGTAATTATAGGTACATACTTCAAGTCAAACTGGAGGATCACACGGATATAATATGGGAAGTTGCATTTGATGAGATAGCAACAAAAGTCATGGGTATGTCTGCATAAGAACTATATACACTGCAATTCAATCATGAGGAAGAAACAAGTATTGAAGATGTAATAGAAGTGTTATCCTTACACAATTTTTATTCACACTATCATGCAAAAATGAGACATACAATAATGAAGAGCCCTTGAAAGCAACAATCATTAAAGCTAATAAGATGGATTTTACTGTAGAGAGCAATTTCTTGATTTCTAAAATCAATGAAATGTCAAATGATACGAACAACCAGGAATACATTCCTTATTTTCTATAAAACAATGTATATATTCTTGTACTTGTAAATATTATTTTACTATTATGTCTATCAAATAAAATAGAGTTTGAATAAAAAATGCTTCACCCTTTTTTGTAAGTGAGTATTTGAATTATTGTTTAAGGGAAAATCTTACAGTGTTTACATTTTCAGTTTACTGGTTTCAAATCTTCATTTTCTATGTATATAAAATTGTATGTGCTCTTTACCTCTAATGACATAAAACACTAATGTCATCAGAATCAGGGTTTTCAATTTTAGCACCATCATTGTCCACACTTTTCATATCCTCTTCACTTTTAAGTACAATCATCAAAATATTATTTTTATTTCTTGTCCCAAATAATCTTGATTCCTTTCAACACAACACAGTAGGTTGCATGTTAAATTTCAAATGTTTTATTTACATTTTTATGTATATATTGTTTTCTCAGTGCATCATTATGTAACAACAATTTCAATTTTGAGATATACAATAAAAATAAATGAAAGCACATGTTTGCTTTGTCAAGGGAAATGTATGGTGAATACCCTATGTCTTTCAAATAAGTGTGCAAGCAAAATAAGACATAACTAATTGAATCTGATTTTCTACTATAGAATTGTTTTTTATGTGCTTTTTACTTCTTGCATGTGGATTACCCTCAGAAAGAGACTACTTATCTATTTCTTAAATGAATCATTTACATTTCCTATCTACGAAAGGAATTTATTGCTTGACAACAACTTCGTGAACTTCATGCAAATTAAGATTGATGTAAAAGGCCATCCCAAAAATCTCCCATGTTCTCTTCAGCTTGATCTTAAAAGACATAAATTTGGTTACTGTACACCAGGAGCCATCCTTGTGTGAGCTTTTTCAACAATAGATTTCAAGGCAAGACTCTTGGCGAAAAAAGGTTTCAATGACAGATCTGTAGGTGGAATGTGGAATCATGGAAAGATGCATGAAATGGATGAAAAATTACCTTGACTGCAATGAGCACAACACCCCCATTAACCTTTTCTGATGATAAAAGGGTCTTCAGCGATCAATACACTTAGGAAAGGAGAATTGAACCATCCCTTTGATTTTAATACAGCGTTCTGACAAAATGGAATGTTCTTGAGAACTCATGGTAGGTAGGAGGAAACTTCCTTGAAGATTTCTCTAAGCCCATCTAGCCTGATTTCCTGCTTGTAGTTGTGTGGATGAGTTCAAAAATTTCTTGCCAATTTGAAAGACAATAGCCTGTATAAATTTTTTGAGAGAATAAGCTGAAAGAAGGCCTCAGTAGCATCCAAGCTCTTGAAAAATTTCATATCATGCAAATTAGACAAGCACAGTCGCAAGAAGACTTATGCAGACCATCCAATATATAAAATCAACTATAACAGTCATACCAGTATCCTGGTCCAAGAGTGAGTTTGAAGCAGCCCACTGTTTATTTTGGAAATCACCAAACATTACGTAAAACATCATGGTCAATTTCCATTGGATTTTTGGAAATGACCTTCAAAATTCTTAATTTGTACTTCTACAACTTAAAACATATCATTTAAAAATTAGGACTTTAAAAATTAAATTAAAATTTTAAGATTTAAGTTATATTTAAAATGATAATTTCAGCAACTTATAAATAAATAATTTTATATATTATTATTTTTAAAATCACAATGATCCACCCTCCAACACGTAAAGTTAAATTAGTTAAATAGTAATTTTGTATTGCATTAATGTGAAGTAATATAAATTTGGCCATTCAAGATTGCAAAATAATACACAAAGTAATGCGAACTTATATCTTCGTTTTGGAAGAATGATTCTTTTTTATTCATGTTACATCAAGGAAAATGAACATTCATTCTTTATAGTTCTACAGTCTGAAGTTGTAAGTACTAATTAGAAAAATTATTAATATTTTATTATAGAATAAGAAGTGTTGGTTAAATTCAGGGTTGAACATGATGTTGTGAAAAGTGAAATAGAAATAGTTATGTCTAGGTTTATGGTCTATAGACAAAGTGGAGAAAGATTGAACTACAAGCTTGGAAAATGTCAAATTCTTAATTTGTTGTCAAGTTGATTTAGTTTAGTTATTAAACATCTTGAAAAGTATTTAGGGTGGTTAAAAATTTTAAGCCTAAAAGGTTAGTTCATAATTGAATGTGCTTGTGCTTCAACGTGCAGGAACATATTGCAAAGTAAGATTTTATATTTGCCTAGCAAGTTTGGTGTGTGATATGATTTTAGTTAGATTCCTTTATAATTTTTTAAATTTTTTTTATAAAATTTGGTGAATAGGGTTACTTAGAGAAAAACTTGTGCCAGGAAACTTACTTTATAGAGAGACAGGGATTGGGAAGGCTAGTAAGGTATTGTCTGTAGTACCTCTCCATTTAGGCTTATGCTTTTTGCTGTTATGTTTTCATACTGTTAGATTATGATACCTTGTTTGGATATTTTGATCGCTGGTTTTGAGCGACAGTGGATCTATTCTGTGACATGATATATATTGTTTGGTGATTACTGATTTTAGACATGCTTTGAGATAGTGTAGATGTTTACTTTTAGTTGATTATTGCTATGTATATGTTTATGATGGACTAACAGTTATTTCATTTCGTCAGTCTGATGTGACGTGTATTGGTGTGGAGAACGGAATCGCATCACTCGCTTGCGAGTGCCCTGTGATATCCGTGATTTTCTTTGCACGGTGTGTCTATTTAATGCTTTATTTATATATATATTTGTATGCATGTTATTGCTTGGTTGCAGGGATTGCAGGTACATGACACCGACTCCACCTAGGTACTCAGGTCTGAGCGTGTCAAGACTCAATGGATACGTTGATCGAGAGATAGTAGTTTGGTTCACCCTAGTCTAGTCTATAACCCGGTCACTGTACATTGTCAGTTTTAGTTTGAGTCTTGGTTGTCTTGTCTTTTCTTGATTGGATTAAAATTGCTTTGATAGGAAAATCTGGTCAATTTTAATAATAGTTTATTATGTCTTATTTACTGTATTTAAATTGATTTTTAATATTGAAGAAATTAGTTACTTGTTATTTAATTAATTAGTTAGCTTATTTGGTTAAATGGTTTGATCTTAAAAGATTAAACTTATTTAATTAAATTAATTAATTAATTAAATTAAATTATTAAGTGTGTAAATAGTTTTATTTGAAAATTAAATATTATTTGTGGAAATGGTATTTTGGTTATTAAATAAATGGTTGTATATTGGAAATTGTAAATTTAAATTAAATAAAAATAAATGCATGCAATTGAAATTTGATTTTTAAATTTAAATAAAATAATTATGTGCATGCAATTTGAAAAGAAAAGTTATCCAAGAAGTGGTTGAGATATTTTTGCATCTTCTCGACATGTGTGCAAGTTCCATTTATTGAGTTTGTTGAGAAATTTCTCGGAGGATATTTGGGATCTGGGAATTACAGTAGGGTTATCAGTTTTCTTCACAGGGAAATTTAAAAAAAAAGTTTTTTTGCTGTGTTAAAAATTGATTCTTTTTAGAAATTGTTACTTTCTCTGTATCTAGTTGTATATTTGTGGAAGATCCCTTGGTGGGAAATTCTTTTGTGTTGGTTGAAGAAGCTTTGGAGGACTTGTGTTACGGGCAACAGAGGATTCTCTTTTCTACAGTCAAATCTCAAGTTACAGACAACAGAGGTGTTACAGGTATTTTTCTTTGTTTAATTTGATTTCTTTTGAAAAAGAATGAATGAGAAAATATTAGTTTTGTATTTCCTGAATTCTTCTCAGAAATTTTGTAAAAAATTTATTTAAACAGTAGGAAAGATCTGTGAAGGATTTTAATTGTGAAAGAAAAGAAAATCTCTATGAAAATTGTGAAAACGAGAAATTTTTAGAGAAATCAAGAAGAGCAAAATGAAGATATGTTTTATCAGTAGAAAACTACAGGAGAAATTAAAGAAATGGAAGAATTCTTATATTAAAACATCTATTTGATTTGAAGAAGATATGGGGTTTTATTTTTATTTTTAAAATACTTCCAGGTGAAACTATTTCATTGAAAATATATTGTACGAAATTATCCTGCTAAAATTCCTTCCTCTTCCTGATTTCTGAGAAAATCTTATCAAGTAAATTACCTCGATATAAAGGTTCATTTGGTATTTCATTTAAAAAAATATATTTAAATATAAACTACTGTGAAAATTATAGGAAATTATTTGAAAGTTTTAGATTTAAATTAAAGAATTTGGACAATTGGTCGTACTACGAATTTAATCCTTTTTTTAATAATAAAATGAAATTCATTTTTTACCGTGGTGTGAATGTGGACAAGTGAGGTTACCTCCCACCGCCTCCCACTGGGGGCACGCCAGGAGGCACAACAAATATGTGGAGGAAGTGTAGCCACTGCAGCGTGATCCTCCCTGGGGACTGGCTGGTGCGCAGTAATAAAAAGTATATTTTAATTTTGGCTTTATTTAATATTTAATTAATATAAATGTTAATTTTCTATTTATATAATATATATTATTAATATATATTTTATATATAATATATATCTAATATATTATATATATTATATAATATTATAATATATATTATATAAATTTATTAATTGATTGAAATTTTATTACATGTAATTTATTATGATGATTTTATAATATAATTAATAATATAAAACAATGATTTAAATAAAATTATTTAAGTGTTTGTTTTATATTAGATTAATTAATGAGAGTTTGGATTAAAATATTTTATTTGACAAATTGATGTTTATTTTATATATATATATAAATTGTGAAAGTTATAATTTAGAATGTTTGATTATGAAATTTAATCAAGTTGATTTAAATACATGCAAAATATATTGTTTGAAAGGATTTAGTATATCCTAAAGTAGATGCATTATTTTATTTCAATTTGCTTTAAATCTTTTTCTTGTTGGGAAAATTGGGAAAGCATCAAGTAAACAAGTCTTCCAGACCAATTGTAAAAGTGGGGATAGTGGTTGTTAAGCTGAATTTTTGTATTGGTTAATGATGTGTACATGGTTTTTGTATGGTATTTAGATACCAGATATTTGTGAACATAAACTTTGATGTTCGTAATGAATAGTGTTGAAATTGTATCTTGTATGATTGTACACCTGTAAACCTTAGTCAGAGAACTTAGATACCTTGTTATGTTTAGGGGAGTGGCTTTTTATAAGGGCCGACACACAAAGTGGTGTCAAGGTAACTTACAAAGAGTTAGTAAGTCAGTGAAAATTAAAGAACATAGTAGTTAGATTTAAAACTCTTAACAAGATGCTTATGACTCTTGAGCTACTTCAATCTTGAGTATAAGATGAGAAGGCCTGGAATGGCAAATCGGTGTCTTGTTTCTTCAAAAGACATTCGATTCTATAATAGTATGCAATAGGGGCCGGGTTTCTTAAGAGGTTACCAAGGTAACCCATGTTGGGGGCCGGAACCTAGGAAGAAACACCAAGGTAACATTTGCAACGTTGTGATGACACTCCACCTAGAATAACAATTGACCTTGTGTATGTAATACATTCAATTATCTAAATCTGGAAGCAATGTAACCAATAGTTTGTTAAGTACTAGTGTTTAGGGTTAGTAGATTATGTTTAGGTAACCATATTACTATCTCCTAGCACAGGGGGTGGACCTACGGGTACCACATGGTTGGGTGGAACGTGCACCTTACTCCGTTGGGTCCCCAGTTTTGTGATCATGGCATAGAGAGCTTCATGGATGGAGAGCTCGCACTTGGAAACTTATATGTACTTTCTTCATTGTAATTTGTAAATCTTGTAATTGAAAACATCCCTCTATTGTATATGAGGTGAACAATGTAAATGTAATTGTAATTATTATTGAACTACCTCATCAGATGGATGAGTATTGTATATTCTATCAAATGCAATGAATGAAACATGTTTGTACTTTATGTTATCATGAATGGTATTCAAATGAAATGCAATGTTTATCTTTAATGATTATGTTATTAAATAAAATGTGCAATGCGAAACACTTAAGTCACTTATGGAAACTCAAAGTAGTGTAACGTCGCATAGCTTAATGAATGTATGCAACTAATTAACTTAATAATTAAACTTTTTTAAAAAAAATATTACACCTTTATACACAATTGCAACATTCTTAGGTTATTAAGACGGGGCATTACAGATTGGTATCAGAGCCAAGGTTACAAACACTAGACGCTCTGGGTAATCGCGAGCCCATTAGGTTGACCTAGTACGTAGTGTCGCAAACTATTAGCCTTGGTTGAATAGTATCTAAGACTCGTTATTGTTATGTGTAGGAACATGCCTAGGTGAGGAGGAAGAGGTCATGGTAGAGGTTGAGGTGGAGGCTGAGGGCCAATCCCTCAAGTTACTCCCCCTCCGAGCCCTCATCACAGTGATCAGGTAGAACAGTTGGGTCAGAGAAATGAGGGACAAAATCTCGCACAATCAACAGTAGAGGGTTCTCAGATACGTCCATTATTAGAGGAGGTCCTAGCTCGTCTTGGACCTAGACAGGAAGATGAGCAGGAGGTTGTCAGAGAGAGAGATAGATCTCCTAGGAGAGTAGAGGACACAACACATCAGGATGCTATTACGGCAGGTCATATGAGGGATTTACTGAGGGCACGCCCTCCTACCTTTGATGGTATGGGAGGTGGCTTAGAGGCTGAGACCTGGCTACTGGATTTGGGTAGATGCTTTGCCATGCACCCATATGGTAGCAATACCCGTGCCAGATGCACTATTATGCACTTGAGAGGATTCGCCTCTACTTGGTGGTGCCTAGAGGAGCAGAAGCTCCATTTGGATATTGGTTCTGTGTCTTGGGATATGTTTCTTGAGAGTTTTAGAGCTCGGTTCCTATCAGAACATTGGAGGTAGCGTAGGGCTGACGAGTTCCATGATCTACGTCAGTTGGCTCTTTCTGTAGAGCAATATGAACATAGGTTCTATTAACTCAAGCAGTATGCTAGTATTGGTGATGATGAGCCTATGCTAGTACAACACTTCATTAGGGGTTTAAACGCCCGCATTAGTGGTGGTGTCTGAGTCTTTGAGCCAAAGACTATGGAAGTTGCGGTGGAGAAGGCTCGCATAGTGGAGGAGAACCTTATTATGGCATTAGGTGGGCACACAGGAGTGCAGATTGGGAGTGCTCCTGCAGCAGGTTTTAGTCCACGGGGTGGACAGGCACAGACAGGTGGTTCCTCTAGGAACCAACAGACACCCATAAAGGGTGGGCAGCAACAACAACAACGAACACCTCAAAAGAACAATAACCCACAACCACAATAGGGTAATAGTCCTCAAACAGGAAAGGGTCGCAACTGGTGGCGTAACAAGCGCAATAGGCAGGATCAACCTGCGCAGAGTGCTCAGTCTACTGTTAGTAGGGGTAGTTTTCAGCAATCCAATGCACCTTCGGGTGGCAAAGGATTCGGTAGAGGCACAGGTTGTTATTCATGTGGACAACAGGGACACATAGCTAGGCAGTGTCTGATGAGAGGTTCTACTGGTTTTGGGCCTTGACCTACAGTTTCAGAGCCTACAGTGGGTGATGTTGGATGATCACATACAGTGTATGTTGCGGTTAATGACTGCCAAGCTGATCACCAGAACACAGTGGTCGAGACTTCAAGTAAGTTACATGGTGTTAGTGTTTCCATTCTTTTTGACTCCGGAGCCACTGACTCCTTTATTTCACCGACCATCGTTGACCGTTGTGGTCTTGTGGTGATAAAGCAAGGTGGTAAGTGGCAAGTTGAATTCGCCTCTGGGGTGAAAGTAGCAGTAGAAAACTTAGTACATAATTGTGAACTTAAAATTGGAACGTTAACTACCTTAGTAGATTTATATGTTACACCTTTAGGATCGTATGACATAGTTTTAGGTATGGATTGGTTAGCATCTTATCATGCGTGATTGATTGTCGATTTAAGATAGTTAGTTGCATTAATGATTTAGGTACAAAAGTGGAAATCGTAGGTATTCAAAGACCTATCTCTTTGCGGATGAGCTTTTAGAAAAGGGTTTCATTCATCCAAGTGTTTCCCCTTGGGGAGCACCTGTCATCTTCGTAAAGAAGAAGGACGGATCTCTTAGGCTGTGCATTGACTATCGTCAATTGAACAAGGTTACGATTAAGAATCGTTATCCTTTGCCTAGAATCGATGATCTTTTTGATCAAATTAAGGGAGCTAATGTGTTCTCTAAAATTGATTTGAAATCTGGTTATCATCAATTATGAATAGCTGAAGCAGACATTCATAAAACTGCTTTTTGAACTCGCTATGGGCACTACGAATTCACAGTAGTACCGTTTGGGTTAACGAACGCACCATTAGTATTTATGAGTTTAATGAATGGTGTTTTTCGTACATACCTTGATCGCTTTGTCCCGGTATTTCTCGATGATATTTTAGTCTATTCGAGGAAAATGAAGGAACATGAAGAACACTTGAGATAGGTATTGCAGTGTTTAAGAGAAAATCAATTGTATGCAAACCTGAAGAAGTGTGATTTCTTTCAAACTGAGATTAAATATCTTGGACATGTGATATCTAGTAAAGGTATTGTTGTGGATCCTTCAAAGATTCAAGCTATTGTAGATTGGCCCGCGCCTACTAATGTAGGTGAAGTTCGTAGTTTTATGGGTCTAGCTGGCTATTATAGGCATTTTGTAGAGGGATTTTCTAGAATCGGTCATCCTATTACTTCTCTTCAAAGGAAAGGAAAGAAGTTTGTTTGCACAGAGCAGTGTCAGTTAGCTTTTCAGACACTTAAAGAAAAGTTAACTAATGCACCTATACTCATTGTTCCTGATCCTACTAGGGATTTTGTAGTATGCACAGATGCATCCTTAGAGGGTTTGGGGGCAGTTTTGATGCAAGATGGGCGTGTGATTGCTTATGAGTCTCGCAAACTCAAGGATCACGAACTAAACTATCCCACTCATGATCTAGAACTAGCTGCAGTAGTACATGCATTAGTTCGGTGGAGGCATTTTCTTTTAGGTCATCGTTTTGAACTTCATACTGATCACCGTAGTTTGCAATATATCTTTACGCAACCTAACTTGAATGCTAGGCAAAGACGGTGGATGGAGTTCTTGTGTGAGTACAATTTTGAAGTGAGATATGTTCAGGGAAAAGAGAACGTAGTGGCTGACGCTCTTAGTCGTTGTCGACATGAGATCTCTGCTACTACTCTTGAAGTAGATTTCAGAGGTCAAATATTAGCTGCACTTTCTACTGATAGATTATATCAGGAAGTAAAGTCGAAGATTGAATCTAGTAGACCTTTAGAAGGTCGATTTGCAGGGTATGTCCTAGAACCGGATGGTATATTACAGCATTTAGCTCATATTTATATACCTCATTTTGAAGGTCTTCATACATTAATTATGACTGAAGCTCATCGAGCTCCGTATTCAGCTCATCCAAGAGTTAAGAAAATGCATGCCGATCTTCGGCAATTGTATTTCTGGCCTGGTATGAAACGTGATATTGTTGATTATGTATCGAGGTGTCTTGAATGTCAGCGAGTCAAAGCTGAGCATCAACATCCCACTGGATTATTGCAGCCACATCTCATTCCAGAATGGAAATGGGATATTACATCTGTTGACTTTATTGTAGGGCTACCCATGTCATCACGTCGACATGATGCCATTATAGTAACTGTTGACCGATTGACTAAAGTAGCTCATTTTTCACCAGTACGATCATCATACAATGCTTCATCCGTAGCTAAGATATTCATGGAGGACATAATTAGATTACATGGGATTCCTTGTAGGATTATATCGGATAGAGATCCTGTATTTACTTCAGCCTTATGGACTTCATTACAACATGCTTTAGGTACACAGTTGAACTTTAGTTCAGCGTATCATCCTCAAACTGATGGACAAACAGAAAGAGTTAACCGAATATTAGAGGATATGCTTAGGATGTACGTAATGGACCAACAATCACGTTGGGAGGATTATCTATACTTAGTAGAATTTGCTTACAATAACAGATATCAGAGTTCCATAGGTATGCCACCATTTCAGGCATTATACGGTCGTCCTTGTCGAACTCCCCTTAGTTGGGATCGACTAGAGGATAGAGTGTTACTTGGACTTGAGATGCTTCGAGACATGGAGCAACAGGTTGACCGTATTAGAGAACATTTGATAGCAGCTCAGGATAGGCAAAAGAAGTATGCGGATGCGCATAGGATAGACCGACAGTTTGTTGTTGGTGATAGAGTGTTTCTTCGAGTGCGACCGCGAAAGAGTCCAATCTATTATGGAAAAGGCTCTAAGCTTGCGCCTCATTTTGTTGGGCCATTCGAGATCTTAGAGAGAATTGGTCCCATGGCGTATCGACTCGCCTTACCACCCAGTTTGTCTCGTATTCATGATGTTTTTCATGTATCAGTTCTTAGACCATATCATCTTGACATATCTCATGTACTTGATTGGAATGCGTTACAGGTAGAGGACGGGCAGCTGGCTTTGGAGCCCATGGCCATTCTACAGCGCCAGACGCTCGGTCTCAGGGGTCGAGACGTTGATCAGGTGAGGGTCCAATGGGATCCTAGCCATGAGGCTTCTGCTACTTGGGAGGATGCGACACGCATGAGGGAACTTTATCTCTATCTGTTCGCAGGCTTTCAGGAGCAAGCCTGATCCTAGGGGGGGAGGATGTAGTACCTCTCCATTTAGGCTTATGCTTTTTGCTATTATGTTTTCATACTATTAGATTATCATACCTTGTTTGGATATTTTGATCGCTAGTTTTGAGCGACAGTGGATCTATTTTGTGACATGATATATATTGTTTGGTGATTACTGATTTTAGACATGCTTTGAGATAGTGTAGATGTTTACTTTTAGTTGATTATTGCTATGTCTATGTTTATGATGGACTAACAGTTATTTCATTTCGTCAGTTTGATGTGACGTGTATTGGTGTGGAGAACGGAATCGCATCACTCGCTTGCGAGTGCCTTGTGATATCCATGATTTTCTTTGCACGGTGTGTCTGTTTAATGCTTTATTTATATATATATTTGTATGCATGTTATTGCTTGGTTGCAGGGATTGCAGGTACATGACACCGACTCCACCTGGGTACTCGGGTCTGAGCGTGTCAAAACTCAACGGATACGTTGATTGGGAGATAGTAGTTTGGTTCACCCTAGTCTAGTCTATAACCCGGTCACTGTACATTGTCAGTTTTAGTTTGAGTCTTGGTTGTCTTGTCTTTTCTTGATTGGATTAAAATTGCTTTGATAGGAAAATCTGGTCAATTTTAATAATAGTTTATTATGTCTTATTTACTGTATTTAAATTGATTTTTAATATTGAAGAAATTAGTTACTTGTTATTTAATTAATTAGTTAGCTTATTTGGTTAAATGGTTTGATCTTAAAAGATTAAACTTATTTAATTAAATTAATTAATTAATTAAATTAAATTATTAAGTGTGTAAATAGTTTTATTTGAAATTAAATATTATTTGTGGAAATGGTATTTTGGTTATTAAATAAATGGTTGTATATTGGAAATTGTAAATTTAAATTAAATAAAAATAAATGCATGCAATTGAAATTTGATTTTTAAATTTAAATAAAATAATTATGTGCATGCAATTTGAAAAGAAAAGTTATTTGAGAAGTGGTTGAGATATTTTTGCATCTTCTCGACATGTGTGCAAGTTCCATTTATTGGGTTTGTTGAGAAATTTCTTGGAGGATATTTGGGATCTGGGAATTACGGTAGGGTTATCAGTTTTTCTTCACAGGGAAATTAAAAAAAAAAAGGTTTTTGCTATGTAAAAATTGATTTTTTTTAGAAATTGTTACTTTCTCTGTATCTGGTTGTATATTTGTGGAAGATCCCTTGGTGGGAAATTCTTTTGTGTTGATTGAAGAAGCTTTGGAGGACTTGTGTTACGGGCAACAGAGGATTCTCTTTTCTACAGCCAAATCTCAAGTTACAAACAACAGAGGTGTTACAGGTATTTTTCTTTGTTTAATTTGATTTCTTTTGAAAAAGAATGAATGAGAAAATATTAGTTTTGTATTTCCCGAATTCTTCTTAGAAATTTTGTAAAATTTTTATTTAAACAGTAGGAAAGATCTGTGAAGGATTTTAATTGTGAAAGAAAAGAAAATCTCTGTGAAAATTGTGAAAACGAGAAATTTTTAGAGAAATCAAGAAGAGCAAAATGAAGATATGTTTTATCAGTAGAAAACTACAGGAGAATTTAAAGAAATGGAAGAATTCTTATATTAAAAAATCTATTTGATTTGAAGAAGATATGGGGTTTTATTTATTTTTTTAAAATACTTCCAGGTGAAACTATTTCATTGAAAATATATTGTACATAAATTATTGTTAAAATTCCTTCCTCTTCCTGATTTCTGTAGAAAATCTTATCAGTAAATTACCTATGTATATAAAGGTTCATTTGGTATTTCATTTAAAAAATATATATTTATATATAAACTACTGTGAAAATTATAGGAAATTATTTGAAAGTTTTAGATTTAAATTAAAGAATTCAGAGAATTTGTCGTACGGCGAATTTAATCCGAATTTTTTTTCAAAAAATAATAAAATGAAATTCGTTTTTTTACCTGTGTGTGAATGTGGACGGTGGGGGAGGTTACCTCCCAGCCGCCGCTCCCACAGTGGGGGGTGCGACTGTTGTGAGGCAGCGCCCTCCACAAATATGTGGAGGAAGTGTTACCCCACAGGCAGCGCATCCTCCCGTGGGGACTGTCGGGTGCGCAGTAAATAAAAAGTATATTTTAATTTTGTTTTATTTAATATTTAATTAATATAAATGTTAATTTTATATTTATATAATATATATTATTAATATATATTTTATATATTGTTGGAGTTAACAACCCAAGATCTTCAATCTGCAACGCCAAAGAACCTCCACAAGAGATAGAGAGAAGCAACAATGAAAGATGCTATTCCACCAAACAAGGATTGCAATATGATACAATATGATCAATGCAATACTATACAATGCTATATGCCAAATTAACAAATATGCTAGAGATGCCTTGCTTATAAAGGCAAGGATGAGAGATAGGATAAGACAAGATCATGACAAGTGTCTTAATCCTATCATATGAGATAACTAACCTATAACTACCTAGAAAGTGGAAATTCTAGATAAGACAATCCACTTATCTAGATATGACAACTAATATCCTAAGTAAACTTAACATGTGAATTAAGTCCCCTAAGTCCCTAGTAAAGGAATAAACTAGGTACAAGAATTATTCACACCAACACCCCCCCTTAAGTGCAACTTAGGGAGGTACAAACTAATGCATAATGCAAAAGATGGGTCCTGGCAACTAGGCCTGATGAGGTACCCATGTACAAAACAAAAAACTCTCACAAGCGGAGAAAAGGAGAAAAACCCTGTGGGAGAAAACTCCTCTCCAAAAGAGAGAAATAAACAAAGAAAAAACTAATGAAGGAAGGAGGACTCCTCAAGACCCCCAAGGACAACTTCCTTCACCCCAAGCATCGATCGCAACTGAA
>VDFB02340242.1:0-22969 GCA_007258455.2 Sequoia sempervirens | reverse complement strand
CAAGGAAAAAAACAGCAACAAATTTTACAGATTGTTGAAAAAGAAAAGAATCCATCAAATTTCTAAAAACTATATTTGTGACTAATTTACTATTAAAATTTCATGTTATTTGTATTTAATTTGGTATATTTTTTTGCTTACATCAGAAATTATTCAGTAATCAAAGTTTTGGTAAACTCTTTTTTGTTGTACCAAATTTAATAGCTTCGATGATCTTAATTGTTACTACAGCCACCTAATTGATGGTGATATTTTGCATTGATCTTTTGATTTGTAAAATACTATTGCTTTGTAATGGGTGGAGTCAATGAAGTGGTATTTAGAAATAAGACATTGCAAGAAGTTCTATCTAAATTGTTTCTACTTAATTATATTTCAATCACAAATTACTCACTATCGTATGATGACCTTGATTAGCTTCTGTTAAATTTGATAGAACCTTGATGCTTAAGCACATCAATCCAAGAACTTGTACCTCAAGGAAACACTTCTAGATAGTAGGTAAGGCTCTCGATCAAATAATTCCTTCCAATCATTTCTAGTTTCACAATGATGAGAAGCACATTAGCTAGACAACATTTTCCTATTTCCATTACAAAAAAATTACAAGCAAAATATGTTCATGGTGAATCAATCTAGTGGGGTAGCCTATGTTCATAGGTTTATTATGCCCATTTAGAGACACATCCATTCCTGGCTTGGAAATCATCCAAGTAAAATTTCAAATGGAGATGGACTTATGAATTAGTGAGGTTCACAAAAATTATTTAGGCTATGACAATCAACATGTGATGCCTCTGTATCTTACTTGCCCTGAATTTTTGTTATAGGTGACAGATAGGTGCATCGGCCAGTAGCTAGTTGACAATCTGATCATTTCATATCTATTAATATCTATTATTAATATTACATTGCATTTGTAAGTTTTGTTAGAAATAAGTTAATTGTAGATTAGTGAGTAAATCTAAGATAGTTTGGATTGGGTCTTTCAGAAGACTTTCCTACCTATTTTCTTGATAAACATATAACCCTATTTTTCAGTTTCCAAGATAAAATAACAAGAGGTTTTGTTCTCTATTTATTTCTCCATTTTTCTTTTAAGTTTAGTTTCAGTTCAAATCTCAGTATATATAATTTTGTACCCTAGAGATCTTTTCATATACACAAGATTGAACACCTAGAGATTTGACAAATGAAGTGAAATCCCAAGAATAGGAAAGTTTAACCAGTACCATTAACAAAATTTGCACAAACCTACAAGTAATAAAAATACAAAGCAATGCAAATCTAATGAGATGTTTTGAACCTTCATTTAATTCTCCCCCAGTAGCAGATGCTTCATTAAAACACAACACTTAAAATGCATTCTAAACACTTAAAATGCATTCTAAAAACTTTCAGGAGTGGTTTTTCTAGGCAAGAATGAGTCAATTTATGAGGAATAATATATTAAATCACAAATCAATTTGCAAAATTTACACATTTCTTAGCCTCTAGATAGGCTATGAAAGTCATGAAGCTGCAAGTAGCTTTGAATTCATTACTGTTCATTCCTATAAACAAGTATTGGCCTTAAAATTTGACGAGGTAACAGTGCCTTTATGGGAAACTCAGTTCAAGGGGGACCCCTTTGCGCCAAACTGAGTGACCTCCGGATTTTAAAGAAGCCGACTTCTTCTATATAATGGTTTTTGGAAAGGGAAAAGGAAGCAGATATAATAAACAAATACTAATCTAAGGCGATGCGCCAAAGCTTTCTAATAGGCACGATAAATCATAGACTCAAGGGCCTGAATGTTATTGATATGTTCCAAAACATCGGAAGTTCAAAGCAATAGCATAAACAGTTCATTCAATTGACATAAAACAGTATCGCATACATTCTTACTGCTAAGAAGAGTCATTAAGACATGATTTAGACCAGCAAGTTTGCATTCAATATATAGAAGTCTCCTCAAATAAAATGTTTAAGACAATAAAAAGCACAGTTCACAGTTTAATCAAGACATAAAAAGCAGAAAGGCCGAACAATAGGCACAGTCTGAAAGTATCTTGCAAATAAACATGCAAAAGAGGCCTGGCGTCTCTTGCTAAAACCAGTATTCTTTCTGTAAAAACTTGGACCATTGTCCCTCAACAGAGGGAGTATATATAGCCTGAGAGCAAAATCCCACCGCCTAGAGAGTTGTAACAGAAAGATTCCACAATCTCCCGTAATGATGCCCGAATAAGAATATTCCCAATGCCGTTATGAGAGCAGCCAATCTGGGTACAACATCCACTTGGTCAGTTACAGGCGTGCCCTTTGAAATGATGGCAGTGGTCCCAACCAGGCTTCGAAACGACGAGTGTCGTCCACCACCTTAGAGAACCATGGCGAGCAGCAGTCAATGACACCATCCCGCTCGGCCATCTCACAGCTTGCTTTGATAATCGATGTAAGGCACGTGGCAGCAAACCGCGGACCGAATGAAAACTCCTCCTCCATCGACCGGGGGCTTGCGGAGAAGTGACATGTGTTCAGGGGACGGAGGCTACTTTGAAAACGGGGAAAGGCCGCATGAACCGGGTGGCGAAAGACGTGTGGCCGCGTTTCGCAACCCGTGGTGCTCTCGTCCCTGCTGTTGTTTTAAAAATAGTGAACCGCTGACACGTGAGCGAGGGTGGGCCCCGCCAGGAAATAAAGAAGGCCAATAGAAATCCTTCGCAGCCCGCCGCAGCATACTCTACTCTTGCTAGGGAAAGATTGCGATACACTGCCACGTACAAAGATGTGGGCCCCGTTTCGCAACCCGTAGGAAACATAAAGCAATCATAAAATGAAGAACCCCGCAGGCGAGACACGTGGGCGCCCAGCGCAGCCTTTCAGGAGCCGAATGGGGAGCCGCTTGCCAAAGTTGCGAAGCAAGGAATGCACAACGGGGGAGATCAAAACCTGCCGGGAAGCCGAAAAAGACACGGAGACGCGCAGGCCAGCGCACGAATATATGCAAAAAAGGGAACCCGAAGGGAGCTGCTTGGAATATTATTTCAACAGCTTTTGGCGACTAACAGGGGCGTTTCGGATAAGGAACGGAGAACCCAAAAACTCTCTGGTTCTACAGACCAGAGCCTTCCTTTCTAGGGCAAATGGAGTTAGAGCTTTGAAAGTGCAGCCTGCAAAGGCACCCATTCAATTTCGGATGGCTTTGCCATGCTGCGCAAATTCTCTTGTGCTCCGCGGAGATCAATAGCTTCCTTATGAGGCAGCACCTCTGGCAGGCCAGCACCTACTTCTATGTGGAACAGTAGCTGAGAGAGTGGATGAATGATTGCCTCGATATCTGCTGCTGTTGGGGGGCTGCCGAGTTCCTTGAATGCCTCCGGATCGTTCTCCTTCTGCTCAATGATCTCGGTAATCTGCGCAGCCGTGGCAATAGTGCCATCCTCAAGAAATGGGGACGGTAATCCCAACCTGCCTAACTCAGAGAAACTCCCTCGAATGCCATCCAGCGCTTTGTTTAGAAAAACCGCTGCTGCCTTAGTATGCTGGAAAGCAGAGTGGCAATGAATGAACCTATTTGTCGTTTGAGCTGCGGTGTCCCTATCTTCAATACCTGCCCCGACGAGGATCTCGTCTGAGACCGAGTATAGCTTATTTAACAAGTCCCTCGCCTCAGGAACCTTTTCCAGGATGAAATGCGGGAACTGTTCCATTGTGTCATGGGCCTCCTGATTGAGCTTTAACGCCCTGTCGATGAACCGGAGGGTAGGCTGCAGATTTAGGCAGAAGGCTTTGATTTTCTCCCAGTGAGAAATGTACAATTGCCTGACCAGTGGGATGATATCCGGTTGGGCAGGGGCTGGTAGTAGGGAGGCCTTAAGCGAAGAAATCTCTGTGTCTTGTGAAATGAGGGCCTCGGCAAATTCTGCCTTCTTCTTCTTCTCAGAAGCCAACTGCGCTTCATAGCTGTTCATTTGTTTGTGCCAATTCTGTTCAGCTCGAGAGTGGTTAGCCGATTGCTCTTCTAATGAAGCTTTCGCCTCTCGGAGCTCATCTTCTAGCTTGGTCTTCGTTTCCCAGAGCTCCTCCTCCAGTTTAGTCTTCAAATCTTTGAATTCGGCCTCTTTTTCCTGTATCTTTTGTTGATGCTGATCTTGTAGGAGTTCCATCTCTTCGCCTTTCTCTGCCAGCTTCTGACTGAACTCAAGGCGGAAGCGTTCAAGCTCTTCCTCCATCGATTGTAAGCTCTGTTGCGCCGCTTGGTTTTGATTCTGCAATTCTTTTAATACAGCTGGGTCGGCTACTCGGGCCTTTGCAATTTCGCCCTGAAGCCTGCTCCTCTCATTCTCTGCTGTTAGCGCCCTTTCTGTCATTCGGGCGATATCTGCCTCTAAGGATTTCTCCTTTGCCTCTAGAAAATTCACCCTGTCCTTGGCTGCCTTGAGCTGTTCATCCTTCTTTTTCAGCTGGCGACCAGTCTTTAGGAAATCGGAAGTGACCACCCGTTGTGTCTCCTCCATGATTTCGACTTTATCTTGTGGCCGCGCCATCTTCATGTCCAGTCCGACAGCATAAATATCATAGTCCTCTGGTTGCATTTCTCCCTGAGGCTTGTTTATCCTTGGGTATATAGTTGCAAACTTTAATTCTTGGCGGGCCTCGTCATACGAAGCCTGTACTCTTGGTTCGGCGGGGGCATTGTCATCCTTTTGTTCTTCACGCCTCATTCTATTTGGCGCTTCTTCCTCCCACACCCATCTCAGGCAATGGACCCACCAGGATGAACCAGCCCCACCTGCCATGGGAACACACCCAAGGTAGGGCATAGGGATAGGTACTTCATAGGCCTGTGATTTGTTTCTTCCTTGAGGGTGATCTATTTGCGAGAAAAAGTGTGGCACGCCCATAGTTTTCTAGCTCGGGGGTTTCTCTGCCCCTGGCCGGATATTTGCAACTGCTGAACAAAGATTCAATGTAGCGGCCCTCAGAACAGTAAAAAAGTGAGCTCTGCCGCCTGGGGCTCCTAGCTTGTTGTGGTGGGAAGGGATCCGTAAGCATCTCGGAAAAAGAGTGGGGGCCGATGGGAGGAATATCTTCGGATAGCGAGGTGAGGAAAGTCTGGGTGGCAGCAGTAGGCGTTAGCATGCCCGGAGAGGTGATTATAAACAGTTGGGCTTGCGAATATTGGGCAAATCCCCCGGAATAAGATGGGCTAGAAACAGAGGGTGGAGGGCTCGGACGAATGGCAGGAGTTGCCAATTGAGCAGGGGCGGACGTGAAAGAATGAGATACAAGAGAGGAAGGAGTGAAATGTACCTGCTGACTGGTTGGCGGTGGCATTTGGATCGTTTGGGACTCGACCGCAACCTCTGGCATTTGACTAGCAGCGGGTGTTTCCCCTTCGGCCGGTTCATGTGAAACTGTCCCAATAACACTTTCCGTGCGTTGTCTTTTCGCGGGGGGACACTCACTAACCTCGGCAGTCGGATCTTTCTGCTGGGGCACTAGCCTGACCGGTTTAGCGGCCCATGTGCGCGTAAGTGAGCTCCTTGATATGTTAAAGCGCACATTAGTGCCGACATAGGCGGGATGCCCGGGGGCATCACCTTCCTGCGAAGATATCGCCGTCTCTTCCTCCGGCTCATCGGAACCATCTGCTTCACTCTTGTTAGCTGAGGTCGTGGGCTGGGATGCTTCCTCATCCCAAGCAGGTCTTTCAAATTCTAGTCGTCCTTCACCGTCATATAAGGAGCCTCAACTCCATTTTATTTCCTCAAGCAGATTCCGTAAAGCTTTTATTTTTTCATCGCTCCATTCCTCGTCCACTTTCAACTTGTTAAGCATGCTGCGCTCTATCGGAAAGTTGTCCCTGGCCACGGCCACTGGAAAGTAGAACTTGTGCCATGGGCCTTTGGTATCCGGCGTAGGGATTTGTGCCAATTCAACCAGATCTTCATCTTTATCAGTCCGGTTATTACGCCGCTTCTCCCAGTATGGTCGGGAAACATGTGTAACTCTCATATGCGGCTCAGGTAGGTCATTGAAAGGGTTGTAATCCCACTTATCATTTACTAATACTAGCCCTAGGTGTGCCAGCTTGTCCCCTAGCAGTTGATGCGATCGCTTTTTGACAAGCGTTATTGACTTGAAGCTCTTCGGGCAACTGAAGAATCCTTTCTTTTTGACCCTTTTGCTGCTACAAAACATGAAATCAATGACGCATACCTGCCGGTAAACCTCCAGCGCGAGCACTCTATCGGTGATGCAAGCCGGGAGCAGGAAAGGCTTGCCAATAAAGCCCCTCATTCGAAGGATCGTGAAATCCTTGCCCAGGAGCCAGTCGCAAGCGGGGATGTAGCTTTGCAGAAATCCAGTCTGCTCAGTGTTAAGCCGGACGATATCACCCTCTCCGATCAAATCATTCAGGACCGGGGCTATGAAATAGTCCGCGAAGGCATAGTAGTCATATGTTGCGGAAAGGTAGGGTGTCCATGTAGATACCGGCTTTCTTTTATTCTGCTCATCAAAAATTGATAGTGGGAAAAATCGGGCGAAGAAATCCAGATTCTGATGCAGGAACATGTGGACCAGGTAGGAAAGAAATCTGAATTTCGTCTCCGCCTGATAATTCTCTATTTGCTGTATCATTTCCTCGACCATGAACTCGGCAAAATCATACCAGAAAGATTCATGTTGCCTGCGAAACTGTATTGCAGGGCCCAGCTGAAAAGCCTCGATCTTTTCATCGGAATCACGGCCGCAAACAAATGCTAGCATGGATATGGGGTCCTGGAGGTCATCGCGGAATGAACCGCGCAACAATGGGATGCTCGGTGCCTTAGCGGACACAATACCCTTCTTATTAGTCTCCTCTAATAGGAAATCGGAGCCGATTTTCATCCTTTTCCATATCCTTTCCCCTTTGCTTGGGCGGAAATATTCGATTTTCTCCTTTCTTGTCCTTGGGTCAGGAATGCATAACATATTCCAGATGGCTTCCGGGCCGATATGAACCCTTAAATTGCGACCCTCAATGCAGTGGGTTTTTGGATTATAGCGTTGAACAGCTGCGTCGACCACCTCCGGGCAATAGTGCACGAATGGGACCATGTATTGTGGCAAACCGCTATACCAGACTCTACTTGCCGTTGCCTTCTCCGCCGCTGGTGCTGATAATCTTGCACAAGCCGCCTCTCTAAGAGACTTAGGGTTTCTAGCAAGCTTTGGATCGTAGATATTAGCCCACTTTTCTCCAACCTTTTTAGGGTTATTCCACTCTTTGGGCTTCTCTAGCTCCTCTGTGTTGGGTCTCCTCACCTTCTGGGGTATACCAGGAGTGGCATACGCTACATCATCGTATACGTAAACCTCGGCCAAAGAACGAATAGCCGAATATAGTTCCTGGCTAATCCCTTCCTCTGCTGGCTGAGCTGAAGATTCCGCCATCTTTCTTCGCAGCAGAACTTGAAGGTTCGCTGGCCTTTGAATACGCTTGCACTGGAAATACAGACAGAAAACACTTCGCGCACTCCTTAGCTTTTTGGAAAAAGACTTAGGGACAATAAGCGTTATCATGCAATAATAGCAACTTTCCTCAAGGTGGTAGGCGAGCGCGAGCCCTTGCATTTAATTCGGCATGTACCGTTAATTCCATGACTCGTGCAAGATGAGCTGATTACTTTTTCCGAGGTGGCCGGATTTCATCATTGCTTTTAGGATATCGTGTGATACGCCCTGATTTTTCTTGGAAATTGAGCTTGCAACTGGCCTCCTCGCGTTGTGTTAGCATGTACCGGTAATTAATATCCCAGGCCGGAATGATTACGCCAAGCAACGATCACCGCCTGAAAGAGATACGAATATCGCCTCGGGCTCTGGGATGTGCTTGAGATTTGACACCATAGCATACGGCCATACGTCCCTTCATCAGCAAGTGCCACCCTTTTAAAGCTCAATTAATTAACTTGATTTAATTAAGCATGCCTTGAGCCGTGCTACCATGTGTGTGCCAGCCCAAAACGTGAACAAACGCAGACTCGGCCCTCGAGATTGTAGCCAATATACATCACATTGCTTACGGTGGACTGGCATATGTCTTGTCAATTTTCTATAAATAGGCCGGTAGATAGCAAACATACACACTTTGCGTCGAGAAGCGATAGGCAAGTAGAATACTGCTAAGCGAGTCTTTTCATAGGTTAGGTAATAAGCAGCTTTCGGCATACTTAGCAGATTTAGGAATAGTCCTAGGAGAGATGGATACTCCCATTCGCCTGACCTCCTTCAAATCACAAACAACATTTGTAGGTGAAATCTTCACCAGGAGGCTTAAGAGAATGACGAAGAACAAGCACTCGCTGGTTTTAGTAGCCATTAAGTGGGTTCTCGGCAAAGACTGTGTGGAGTATGAAGATAAGCATCGGGTGAACACCGATGTGTGCTCACACTTTGTGGCGTCTATGCTGGACATTTGTGTCCCTCGACCGCTTGTATTGAAGCTAGTCAAAGAAATCTTCCCGAAGAAGTACCTGAACGGGCTTGGCGAGGTTGTCACACATGCTGCGTATGGAATCGGCCTGCCATCAGCCAGCGACCTACGTCGCTATATTGAAGAAGAAGCTGTCGTGGCTTGGCTACCATTCCTTAGCGGATTCCGCCTGCAGACCCGTGGTCAGCATCAGCAAAGGGTTACCCAGGCTCTTCACTTCCTATTCAGAAGCTACAACGTGATACCATTCTACGACGTAGAGTGGTATACCGACTTCAGGGACCTGGTGTACCCACCGCCGATGATAGCCGCGCTTCATGATGCTGCCAATGCCGCCGAGGAACTTGTTGATGAGGAGGAAGCGGACGCTATCTTGAATGCGTCGGTTGCTGCTAGCCACTCCTGCGGATAAATGGTCCCCTTGCCTTGGTGTTCGTTGATGTAACCCCTTTGCTCCGTATTAGCTTGATAAAAGGCCAACGTATATATATATGCTCTTATACTTTGTATATTTGAAAATAGGCATTCATGCCATTTTGTAACTCAGAAACATGTATATAAAAATATACGTCTCTTTTTGTTGTGAAATTTTATGCTCCTGTTTGCTTCTGCGTACAATTTTTTCTGGGTTTGCCAATTTTGTATGTTTTGTCTCTGTTTATGAGCATACTTTTGTGTTTTAAGAACTCCGGTGTTTTACCCACTAACAATGATAAGCAAATACATAACAAGTCAATTGGTCTTAGCAAAAGGATAGGCCAAAAATAGGAAAGGAAAAAGAAAAAGCGTTATTTACAACTGTACAGGGTAGGGCTTGACGCTTAATGGAACAATTTAAGGTGAATCCCATTAATCGGGATTCCTAGGGGCTCCTGTTCCATATTTTCCAGCTCGAAGGCATTGTGTTGCATGCACCGAATGATTTTGAAGGGTCCTTCCCATAGGCTATCAAACTTACCATGCTGACCTGGCTTCGCAGCCCTACTGTCGTATTTTAGCACCAAATCTCCACTTTTTAGGCCTTGGTCGGAAGCCCTTTTGTCAAACCACCGTTTGACCACCTGTTGACAGCCAGTCATGGCCTTTAGGGAATTCTCCCTTTTTTCTTGTACTTCTAATAGTTCGGCAAGCCGAACTTCCATGGCGTCATTTTGTTCTATCTCAAGAGATTTCAACAACTGTATCGCCGAAATTTCCATAGAGATAGGTAGCAGCGCTTCTTTCCCATATACTAGCTCATAGGGCGAAGTCTTGAGGACTTGTTTAGGAGTTATGCGGTTGGCCCAGAGTGCTTTTCATAGATTTTTGTGCCATTCCCTCTGGTGTTCTGAGCCCACCTTTTTGAGAAGTCAGACTAAACTTTTGTTTGTTGACTCGGCTAGGCCATTTCCCTGTGGATAGTAGTTTGAAGATGTTTTAAGGAATATGCCATTTTTCAATGCAAAGTGACATACCTTTGTGCCTACAAATGCTCTAGCATTATCCGAAATGATCGTCTTCGGAGGGCCGAACCTCGTCACCAGAGCCTCGAGGAAATCCACAATCTCTACCTCTGTTGCCTCTTTAAGGGGAACAGCTTCAGCCCACCTTGTGAAGTAGTCTGTAGCTGTTAAAATCCATTTATGTCCCGAACTGGAAACCGGGTTGATCATTCCGATAAATTCCAAGCCCCATTGAGCAAATGGTTCATCCGCCACGATAGGTTTCAGGGGCATCGCTGAATTCTTCCTTTGGTCGGAGAATAACTAACATTTTTTGCAAGTCTTTACCAGAGAGTAGGAATCATTGAAAAGTGTGGGCCAGTAATATCCAGCCCGCAGGACCTTGATGGCTGTGGTTTTAGCGGAGAAATGTCCACCTTCGTCGCTATTGTGAAATGCCGAGTGGATCTTCAAGGCCTCCCGGCAACACATTGTAGAGCACACCATTAAAATCTTTTTGAAAAGGACTCCTTCTATCGGGCCAAGTAATCCTACTCGAAACATAATACCTTCTTTTTCGGGATGAGAGGCTCCAGTGGGTACTTTCCGTTCGCATGAGTTCATTCTATTCTTCACCCAATCGCCCTCCACCATCCATTGACGTGATAAGCTCATCGCTCTCTTTAGCAGCATCTCTCACTTCCTTCGCGTCATATACTCAATACCGCACTTACCTTTAATATCCCCGCGGGCCTTACCTCAATGTCATCATAGCCCCGTGATCTGGGTGATCCAATTAGCCCTTTTTCGCGGATTTCTCCCTCCATGATGTATTCCCGCACACTAGAATGTGCGACATATACCAAGACTTTGCTATAGGAAATTAGATGGCGGAACTTTTTAAGCCCCTTTACTATTGTGAAAGCCTGTCTTTCAACGAAGTTATAATTCACTTCATATTCCTTTAAGGTTCGGGAATAGAACGCAACTGGATGCTCTCCCTTTCCTTCTCTATCTTTTTGAGTCAGAACAGTAGCGATACTAGACTTGCTACTGAAAGCATACATTATAAAATCTTTATGTTGATTTGGATTGATCAACACTGGGGCTGATGAGATAGCTTCCTTGACCTTCTCAAATGCCTCCCTCGCCTTCGTTGTCCACTTGAAAATTTGATCCTTTTTCAGCATTAGGGTGATCGGCCTAATCATTCCCGCAAAATCAGAAATAAATTTACTGACGAAATTTACTTTGCCCAGAAAAGACTGGACACCTTTCTTATTCACCGGGAGAGGAAGCTCCTTTATAGCCTTTACTCGTTCTGGGTCAATTGAAATACCTTCCTTCGACACAACATGTCCTAACAGCTTACCCTGAGGTACTCCGAACACACATTTCCTCGGGTTTAAGGAAATCCCAAACTCTTGGCACTTTTGAAACACCAACTCCAAATGATCGAAATGATCATCTTTAGATTTGGAGAACACAGTAAGATCATCCAAATAGACAGGGATACCTTATTGACCGCCCGCTAAATGCGACACGCCCATAGCTCTCCTCGAAGGTTGCCCCCCCCCCCCCGTGATAGATAAAACCAAAAGGCATTTACGGTATGCAACGCCCCTGCTCTGGTGAACATAGTTTGTAGCTAGATCTTCCTCTTACTCGAATCAAGAGAAGCTTTATAGTCATCTGCAGAGAGAACATTTCCATCCCATGAGCCGCTTGGAGGATTGACTCCATAGGAAGGCAAGGGAATAAAGGGTCTCGTAGGATGCTTTATTTTAGGTCCGTAAATCCACGCCATAAGCCGGATATCACCATTCTTCTTCTGATCGGGTACCCGCATTTTGATACCCAAGTACTATGTTTAATTGGGAAAACAATACGCGACTCAATGAGCTTGGTTAGCTCTTGTTCCATCAAGGCTTCAACTTTAGGGTTGACCGGACGCTGTTTCTGTCGGATTGGCTTCGCACCTCTCGCTAGCTCAATAGTATGTTGAATGATAACAAAGATCATAACTTCCGCATCATCGTGAGACTGTGCCAATTACCCATATTTCTCACGTAAAATTGATAAGCCTTTCTCTAGTCTTGTCAGAGACATCTTTCCCATCTCATATTCGCCACCTGAAACTTAAGATCATAATCACCTTTTCCGCCACGAACTTCCTCTTATCATTTCGGGCGTCACTACAATCGAAAAAATTTTCGAGAGTAACCAATCCTTTCGGAAGCTTATTTGATTTCAGCTGCATAATTTGTCCCTCGTAGGCCTCAGTGATCTTTGGTTGGAGTTGATCGGAAAATTCCCCTGAGTTTTGAATAAACGAGGCGATGTGTTCATCGCTCTCAAAGACTTGCCAACTTTGGTCATTATCGGGTATTGCTGGTCTAACCAGCACTCGTACTGAATGTTTGTTCTGAAGCAAGTCGGAGACAGGATCAAACTGAGCTCCGATTACTGCCATGCGGTCTGCATCGCCATTCTGAGCTCGGGGAATGGTCAGGATGTTGAAAGCTTCAAAACTTTCTATAAGGTCCCAGATTCGATGCCGATAGGATCTCATGCGGATATTCTTTGCTGCTGAGACTCCTCGGACCTGATTAACTACCAGTTCTGAATCTTCGAATACAATCAATTGTTTGATACCCATTCGTTCCGCTAGGCTTAGGCCTTGGACTAGACCCTCATATTCAACCTCATTATTTGAACAAGCAAATTGGAATCGGAAGGCCCTCAGCAACTTTTCATTCTGTGGGGATATTAGACATATCCCTGCTCCAGCTCCAACTTTGCTCCTTGCTCCGTCAAAATATAATGTCCACAACTCACTTACTTGGTCATCGTCGGGTTCTTTGACGACCTTTCTCAAAGAACCTCGGGTCTTCGCCATAGATCACATGTGCCCTTAAACCGCAGCATGATACTTCAAGGATCATTATTTATATACCACTAAATGTAGAGCATCTTCACATCACTTGCCCTGACCTTCTCCAGCTAGCTCGAGACAGGCGTCTTGCTTGCGATGGAGGTAGTGTATGGGCTTCAAAGTTAATCGTACTGCTGCCACATGTTCAATGCGTATTCGACTTATCTTTCATCTTTAAAATTCATGTTTAACCCAAGTATTAGATGTGACCAATCTAAAGACAAATAGCCGCCCACTTTTGAAGTAAACTCTCGAGAAAGGCAAAGACCAAACATAGGCGGAACATCTATGATCACTGTATCTTGCGGGACCGTGATACTCGGGCAGGCAAATAGAGTCAACGAAAGTGCTTTGATGACACCCACAGTATCAACCTTATTTCCATCTAGCTGCATCACCCCTTTCTTCATAGGTTCGTAGCTGAGTCCCAAGGCTTCGGCTATTAGTTTTGGCATAACCGTGGTACTAGCGCCAGAGTCAATCATAGCGTTGTGTAATAGTTTCTCCCCTATGATGAGAGTCAAGAAGAAGGGTTGAGGTTTTGGCCTACCTCCGCCTTCCGCATGGGATTCCATCGCTTTGTTTGCGACAACCTTAGTTGGTGGCATTTGATAAACCGCCTCGGTACTGGCCAAAGGATCGGTTAGTATTGGGTCCATCTGTTGCTGAAGCACTTTTTGGAGTATGGTCTTCTGCTCCGGGATAGCTAGAATGTCCCATAAAGACATATTAGCAGGTGATTTCTTCAACTGCTCCACCACATTAAGAGGTGAGGAGCTCAGAGATTTCTGCTCCTTGGCTTTTGTTATAATAATTTCCTTCCGCCGTTGAGGAGACAAGGATTCGGTCAGCCCACCAGGAATTTGATCCGAAACGTCTTTGCATTGCGGACTGTCTGAAAGTGAAACAACGGCCTCACCGGTGAATCTTCTCTTGGAGCGTGTATTATAGTCAGACTTTACCCGCGGCGTTTCGGCAGTGGACGTGTCATTTGCAAACACCATTTCCTCGTCTTCCATCCATGAGAAGAGCGCATGATCAGGAACAATGTCGGACTCTTGCTCTAGGGACTTTCCTTGTATTTGCGAGGTAAGGACCGCATTCTCCATTGCCGGGGCATATCTGTATTCTTCGTTCTCAGTCGCAATACCTTGACTATGTTGCTCTACTATCCTTTGTTGTAAGTTGCCACGTGGAAAATTTTGGGGCATATGCGCATCGTTGCAAGGGAAGCACCATGGATTGATGTCATCAATAAGATTGTTTTGTCCCGCAGTTAATTCTCTGCTAGAGCTCGGCGACGCACCTGCTAGCGGTGTAGGCACCGGAACTATTTGGTTCATAGCCGTCGTTGGTGAGTTAGTGCGATGCGCATTCTGATATTGATTCTGCTGATATGTAGGCCGCCCACCTTGATAGTTCTGATACGCAGGCCGCGGAGGCATTGCTTGATTCCGCTTGAGCGTTGTTATATCATTCGCCATAGTCCGTAGCATCTCCTTGAGGTCGCCCATCTCATTCTTCGGAGAACTCGATGTAGAGGCCAAGTTTTCAGGAGCGACTGTATATGAGTACGCTGACTGGGGAGTCGCTGGCGCACTGGTCGATGCCACCTCTTGTGCTACGTTTGATATCTCAGGAAATATCAGCATAACAGGTCGAGGAGGCAATTTTCCGCAGTCTATCAAGTGATTTTCTGCTTTGATAGCGGTGGCATATGCATCTGGTAAAGTGGATCCTCCTAGAGACTTGATCATCATAGAAATGTCGGGATTGATGGACTTCAGATAGAACATGAACGCCAACTCTGGGGTCGGGCGGATGGTCACAGGAATCCTCCGCCAACTTGAGTGAAATCGGGCATTGAAGTCTGTCAGAGCCTCCTGGGGTGCTTGTTTGATGACGGATAACTGATAATATAGCGAAGAATGATCTCCGTCATTTGAAAACCTTTCATAGAATGGATCTCCCAGGTCATCCCAAGTGCGAATGGTATTAGGAGTCAGTGTTCGGTACCACTCCAGAGCTTTGCCTTTGAAGGACGCAGCAAGGAGCCTCAGGGCTACATTCTGCGCCGTGATACCATGTACTAGGCATATATCCGCTACATCCTGCAAATGCTCTGCTGGCGTTTTTGTGTTATCTCCGGTGAATTTGGGAAGAGCTTTTAGGGCCAAAACCGGAATGGCACCCCAAACAGCAGGTGCTACCGGAGCTACCAGGGGGCTCCCAGCATCCCATGCTACATAATTTCTGTTCACGGCCGGCAACATGGTGAGAGGAAAGGGTGGTGGGAATGGAACGGTTACTAACTGATTTGCGGCCTGGACTGTCCCTAATGGAGGCACTAGTAAACCTGGGTTATTTGCAGTTTGGGATCTAGTTACAGGCCGATGGCTCATACACCCTTTTAGAAGACGATTTCATTAGTTTGGGTCCCACCGGGCGTGCCAGAAAAAAAGGACAAACTGTTGACGCCAAAATTTGACGAGGTAACAGTGCCTTTATGGGAAACTCAGTTCAAGGGGGACCCCTTTGCGCCAAACTGAGTGACCTCCGGATTTTAAAGAAGCCGGCTTCTTCTATATAATGGTTTTGGAAAGGGAAAAGGAAGCAGATATAATAAACAAACACTAATCTAAGGCGATGCGCCAAAGCTTTCTGATAGGCACGATAAATCATAGACTCAAGGGCCTGAATGTTATTGATATGTTCCAAAACACCGAAAGTTCAAAGCAATAGCATAAACAGTTCATTCAATTGACATAAAACAGTATCGCATACATTCTTACTGCTAAGAAGAGTCATTAAGACATGATTTAGACCAGCAAGTTTGCATTCAATATATAGAAGTCTCCTCAAATAAAATGCTTAAGACAATAAAAAGCACAGTTCACAGTTTAATCAAGACATAAAAAGCAGAAAGGTCGAACAATAGGCACAGTCTGAAAGTATCTTGCAAATAAACATGCAAAAGAGGCCTGGCGTCTCTTGCTAAAACCAGTATTCTTCCTATATAATCTTGGACCATTGTCCCTCAACAGAGGGAGTATATATAGCCGGAGAGCAAAATCCCACTACCTAGAGAGTTGTAACAGAAAGATTCCACAATCTCCCGTAATGATGCCCGAATAAGAATATTCCCAATGCCGTTATGAGAGCAGCCAATCTGGGTACGGCATCCACTTGGTCAGTTACAGGCGTGCCCTTTGAAATGATGGCAGTGGTCCCAACCAGGCTTCGAAGCGACGAGTGTCGTCCACCGCCTTAGAGAACCATGGCGAGCAGCAGTCAATGACACCATCCCACTCGGCCATCTCATAGCTTGCTTTGATAATCGATGTAAGACACGTGGCAGCAAACCGCGGACCAAATGAAAACTCCTCCTCCATCGACCGGAGGCTTGCAGAGAAGTGACACGTGTTCAGGGGACGGAGGCTACTTTGAAAACGGGGAAAGGCCGCATGAACCGGGTGGCGAAAGACGCGTGGCCGCGTTTCGCAACCCATGGTGCTCTCGTCCCTGCTGTTGTTTTAAAAGCCGTGAACTGCTGACACGTGAGCAAGGGTAGGTCCCGCCAGGAAATAAAGAAGGCCAATATAAATCCTTCGCAGCCTGCCGCAGCATACTCTACTCTTGCTAGGGAAAGATTGCGCTACACCGCCACGTATAAAGATGTGGGCCCCGTTTCGCAACCCGTAGGAAACATAAAGCAACAGAAAATGAAGAACCCCACAGGTGAGACACGTGGGCGCCCAGCGCAGCCTTTCAGGAGCTGAACGGGGAGCCGCTTGCCGAAGTTGCGAAGCAAGGAATGCACAACGGGGAAGATCAAAACCTGCCGGGAAGCCGAAAAAGATGCGGAGACGCGCAGGCCAGCGCACGAATATATGCAAAAAAGGGGAACCCGAAGGGAGCTGCTTGGAATATTATTTCAATGTGCACTTTGTTGTTGTCTCCAAGCCTTTTAACATATTCCTTATATTCATCATCCTGCTTATCCAAATCCTTAGCCTTCTGGTCTAGATCTTTTGCTAATTCAAGAGCAGCTTTATGAATCTTAGAACCTTCAACAAAAACATCATCAACCCCGTGGTTGAGCTTATCCAACCACTTGTCCATCATCCCTACCTTGCTTTTCATCTGAATCAAATCATTTGCCTCCCTCTTTGTTAACAAAATCGGGGATTCAGGAAGAGTAGCCTATTGAGAAATGGGACTAGAAACATCCTTCAAGAAACCATGAAGCTGATCTAATTGAGTATTAAGCTCATCCTTCCTTTTTTAATCTTTGATCATCTGGGTTTTGGTTGAAGAAGCCACAATATCAATTAAACTTATTTGTTGATTTCTGGTAGGCTTTCCCAAATTCACTGCCCCCAACTGATAATCAGTCATTTATATATCATCTCGGCTCTTCTCGATTACAGGTATCGCACATTCAACAATGATCTCTCCAACATCAGTGAGCCTAGTGGAGTGAAGAACCCGGGCGTTCTTCTTAGGTTTCTCTCTTCCAATTTCTTTCATCATTTCTTCCCAATTCAACGGCTATGGTTGAACAATTGGTTTTCTTTCTAAGTCCAGCTTTAACCAAGTAGGGGCAACAGGAGCAGGAATTGTTTAAGTTGAAGAAAAAGCAACAGTAGTCGAAGACAGAGGTTGAAACAATGTAGGCTCTGGTTGAGAATCAACCTCCTACACATTTTGTTGATCATCTTGCTCCTTTTCATGTACTAGCCTCTTTGCTTCCTCTTTATCCTTCTGATCATGCAACCTCTTAGCCTCTAGCTCCTTCTTTAAACATTCTTCTTCCTCTTTCTTCTTTTCTAACACTTCATCCCACTACTTCTTTATCTCTTCAATATAGTCACATGCCTCCTTGGACTTCCTTTCATTCTCAGCAATCTCAGCAACTTCTCTTTCCTTGTTCAAATGTTCTTTCTCTTCCTTTTGCTTATAAGCCTCTTCTTGTTCTTTAAGCTTAGCCTCAATGGCTTCCTTTTCTCTTCTTTGTTGAGCCTTTTTGTCTTTAAGGTCATGAATTTTCTGCTGCATTATCAACCTATCTCTTTCTTCTTGAATTTTGAGCTCTTGCTCCTTTTGTTGTTGATGTTGAGCCAATTCATCAGCTTTGACCTTATCTTCCAACTCTTTCTGCTTGACTGCCAATTCAAATTGTCCATTGGCCTCTTCTTCTTGTTGCTTAGCTAATACCTCAACTTGTGCCTTAGCATCAGCTTCTCTTTTAGCCTCTTCAAAGAGTTTCCATTGATCCTCCTCAGTCAATACATGCTCAATCCCTGCATCATTGGTCATATCCAAAGATGTCAAAGATGGATGCTCTTTATCAGATGCAATCTTTTCTGAATCTGTTTCAACATTATGAATCTCAATCTGATCCTCCATTTGTTTTAAAACTTTTGCTTCACTATGGAGAGCTCCCTTTGGTGATTCTTGACCCAGTTCTTGTGCATCAGAGGGGTGAATAGGTGCTTCCCCTATAGCAGATGCAGAAGCACCCACCTCCGCAGTTGTTTCATCTTCCTATATCTCTGGAAGGTCTTGAGGAACCACCTCATCTTCCTGCTGCTTAGAAGGCAAAAATTCTAAGGGTTCCTTAGGTGTCACTCTTCTTTTTTCCCTTTTATATCCTTGGGTGGTACCTACAACCTTCCTCTTCTTAGATGATGTAGCCTCAGCCTGATTAACCCTTAAACTCACCCATTGGATACTCCTATCGAGCACTGGTCTAGCAATCTGCATTATATCAATTGTCTCATCTGCACTCCAATGTATTAGATCAAGATCCTTAGTTCCAATATTATCAACATCATATCCAGGATCCAAAACTATCCCATCATCAGATAATGTATCAGGAATGTCTTCTTTTATCCCAAACTCAATCGTGAGTGGGATAGATATCCTTTCATAATTCTTCTTCCTGAGATCATACTCATCTTGCAAGTCCTCCCAAAAATCCTCCAATATATTGAAGTGCTTTTCAAAGACAATGGGGAGCAAAGCCCTCATCCTGTGCTTGGGATCATAGTATTTCCTAGCAGTGTACAAACCCAACCTCAGATAAATTATTTCATCACAAACAACCTTACCTGCCTGAATGTGTGGACAACAAAAGGCTCCTAGCTTCCTTGGAAACTTATGGCACCCAGTCTTATGATTGTTGCTAAACTGGAGGTTTACAGCCAAGGCTTGATAAATAAATTCCATTAAAATGATCCTATCACCACAACATCTTGGTAACAAATGAGGGTGACCATCAAAGCCTACTAACCTAAAGTAAGTGAATGTGGGGTACTGGATAAACCAATGTCCCCACTCATTCACAAAATCCATTGCCTCCATGCTAAGCCTATACCCAGCATCACCATTAAGCTTGTTAATAATAACATAAAGAAAAGCATCATTAACCCTCCTATAATATTGCTCAGATATCTGCAAGGTGAGCTGGTTATAATGCTCCCACACCTTCTTCTATCCTTGGGCTTCTCCCAATATACCCACTGTTTAGAGTCTAGGAAAGATGCCCACTCGAGCAGCTGCATAGACTACATAGGAAGTCATAAAGAAATGCTTGGTTTCTCTCACCCCTATCATCTGATTATGAATTCTATCAAACACTATCATTGACCAATCAAATTGTTGCCTCCCATCCAAAATAGCTTGGATAAAAGGAAACATTCATTCCTTAAACAATGAAGCATCCCTCTTCCAAAACACCCTAGAGAGGAACATGATTATGTCTCCAATTTCTTTACTAAAATCCACCCTCTTAGGCTGGTCTGGAAGCTTGGTCAGAGACTTCTTCTCCACTCTCATCCAAGTTTTATTCATGTGGAGTCTATTCCTCTCCTTGTTGTCACTGTAAAGCTTCAGAGCCTCTGCCTCATTTAGTTGTTTAGGATTCTTGGGATCAAGTATATGAAAGAGGAATTTTATCATTGGATGTGTGAAGTCAATAATGGCATTTCCCTTCACATCCACACACTACCTAGTAGCAAGGTTATATGCTCCAATTTCTATAAGAATCAACTCCAGACATTGAACAAATAGGGGGAAGAGTGCAACATGTGCCAGTCTAGATTGAAGAATCCTTTATGTCCTTCCTGTGATCTACTCCTCAGTGAAATTATCCTCATGCAACTCTTCATAGTTGAAAGGACCCATATTGGTGTCAGTAATGTCAGTCCAGTCAGAGTCAATCTTGCTTGTTGTGAGGACAACCTCCCTATGCTTACATCTCAAAGTATATGGGAACTATTCCACTTTGATCTTCTTTGGCCTAGTTCCTTCCAACGAAGTTTCCCCTGGGTGGCTCCTTTCAGAAGCCTTATCCGATACTCCCGACATCTCTTAATACCTGCAGCAATTTCCTATATTAGATGAACAAAGTATCTAAGTTAGTCAATCATAAAATCATTGCTCTATCCTCCTAAGATAACACTTGGTCAAACTATGCCTTTATCGAAGGCAGAACAAAAGAAGCATCAGACATAGAAAATATTTCATATTATGCGGTGGGGCCGAGATTGAAACTAGATACAGAAGAAAATAGTGTGAGGCAGAACCAGAATGGGAACCAAAACAAGATCGGAGGTGAAACCATGGTTGGAGGTAGGACGAGAACGGGAATCGAACCAGAAACAAAAGTTAGTTACCAAGTTTAACTCCATCCCTGGACCTGGTTCCAGCCAGAGTAAAGACTGATCGTAATAAGGAATGGGAGCGGATCAATTCCAGTAAACGAAGAGCATTTAAAATAAGGTGGTCACATGAATATCAACTTTGGACATTGAACAGATAGGGGGAAGAGTACAACATGTGCCAATCTAGATTGAAGAATCCTTTCTATCCTTCCTGTGATCTGCTCCTCAGTTAAGGTCTCCTCATGCAACTCTTCATAGTTGAAAGGACCCAAATTGGTGTCAGTAATGTCAGTCTAGTTAGAGTCAATCTTGCTTGTTGTGAGGATAGCCTCCCTATGCTTACATCTCAAAGTATATGGGAGCTATTCCACTTTGATCTTCTTTGGCCTAGTTCCTTCCAATGAAATTTCCCCTGGCTAGCTCCTTTCAGAAGCCTCATCTGATACTCTCAACATCTCTTAATACCTGCAACAATTTCATGTATTAGATGAACAAAGTATCTAAGTTAGTCAGTCATAAAATCATTGCTCCATCCTCCTAAGATAACACTTGGTCAAACTATGTCTTTATCGGAGGCAGAACAAAAGAAGCATCAGGCATAGAAAATATTTCATATTATGCGGTGGGTCCAGGATCAAAATTGGATACAGAAGAAAATAGTGTGAGGCGGAACCGGAATGGGAACCAAAACAAGATCAGAGGCGAAACCATGGTCGGAGGCAGGACGGGAACAAGAATCAAACCAGAAACAAAAGTTAGTTACCAATTTTAACTCCCTCCCCGGACCCGGTTCTGGCCAGAGTAAAGATTGATCGTAATAAGGAATGGGAGTGGATCAATTCTAGTAAACAAAGAGCATTTAAAACAAGGTGGTCACATGGATAGCAAACCCCAAGTCATATGGGTCCCAACAAAAACTACAAATAGCATAACCTAAAACCCCAATAATTCCTCCATACAAAAGTCATTAAAACCATGAACAGGTTATATTGTAAAACCCTAATTCGCCCGACACCTTATTTGCAAAAACTAGGGCATGACAAGAAACTGGTACGAACAACCCAAAACCAATGTGGTAAAACAAAAACAAGGTCTCAAAATGAAATTCATTACCTGAGCCAGGAAACCCCTTCAAAATTGAAACCCTAGTAAAAAACCAGAGCACAACAAACAAACCCTGTCAAGAAAGAGACAGCTGAACAAATGACAAAACAAAAGAAATGACAAACGGAAAGACAAACCCAACATAACAGAACAGGATAGAAAAGAAAGAAAGAACCAAACAAAACTGAACAAAAACAACAGAAACAAAGACCAGCTGAGCGAACAAATTCACAGAAAGAACCCTCCTGTGAAAAAGCTAAAATGACACAAACAAAAGAACAAAACGGAAGAAAGAAAAGAAATGGAACCTACCTCAAGATGCTCGTTAGGATTGATCATAAATTTGCAATGATTCGCTCCACAATTTTCCCTTGTGATCAACTCAATTCCCTTGAGAGTTTCCTGGCTGTAATTTTCTTAAACAATTTGCATGATAATAACAATGAGGCAATTTAAGCATAATTAAACCTTTAATCATTAATTCACGTGTGCAAACAGGATGCATTTAATGCCATAAATGTGGTTGATCGAGGACGAAGCCAACAACACGATTAGACAATTAAGTCAAGTCAACGAAACATCAAAAGGTAAGGCAGACACGGAGCCAGGTCAGTAAAAAGATAGAGAAACTACACAAAGTTCAATATTTCATTTCCAACCCTGGATCCGGCCCCAACAAAAGAACCGACCGAAAACAACAAACGAAGATGGGGCGCAGAGACAAAACTTAAATGGAACTTTCACAAAGTTAAAAAGTTCCATTTCAGATCTGGATCTGGTCCTGACCAAAAGCAAAGAAAAAGAACAAGGGAAGCAGGACCGGAGTGAACACTGGACCTAACCCAAACAACAAGAAAGCAAGAAAGAAAAGAGCAGAAGCGGAGTTGGGATGGGAGCACAAAATGGAAAGTTAAAAACTTCCCATTTTATTTCCAATCTCGGTTTCGATCCCGTGCGAGCGAACAAACCAAAACACAAGGAAACGACAAAGGGAACAAGGGAACAGACCAATAAAAGCATTAGTCAAAAACAACCAACAAACGGAGAAGGGAAAAGAAAAAGGCGGAGTCAGATTCAGAACCATGTCCGAACAAGAAACCTTGAAATAGTTCCATGTCAAGGTTTGGTTCCGGACCCACCTCCGGTAGAATAGAAAACAGACTTAGGAGCAAAAACAAAGAACTCCTAAGACCTAACCAGACAACCAAAGATAACTAAAACAAAAGACACAAAAGAGGGACCCATTTTTATTCCAACACAAAATGGGGTGGTTATGCAAGGCATAACAGGTTTGAGGGTATATGGTTGAAGGATTACATTGAGGGTCTAATATAAAGGGTAGAGGGTATAGGGGTTGGGGGTTTATGGTTT
>VDFB02340241.1:0-21514 GCA_007258455.2 Sequoia sempervirens | reverse complement strand
CCTACCTTCTTTGGTGACTATGGTGTATCAATGGGTTGCAACCGCCCTTGTTCCTCTTTGCCTAGGCCTCTACCTTGATAGTTATGCTTTTCCATGAATTTTGTTGGCCAAGGATACTTTTCTTGAAAATATTTCTTTAGAGGAGTTTCTGGTTCGGGCTCTTCTCGGTATACCCATTGGCTTATGTCTTCCTCTGGTGCATCGACCTTGACACTCGGAGATCTGAAAGTGGTAGTAGGAATGTTTTTACCGCTGAAGGTGATGATCTTGTCTTCCCTTTGTGTGGCATGTGAAGGTTGACCGTACTCATGTGGTGACAGTGGCATGGTGGCTACATTGAGAGCTGTATGCATCTCATACTCACCGCACCCTTTGTCAATGATTTGGACTCTGGTGACTGAAGGATTAGTGGCGGAGGATGGAGTGGTGATTACGGTGGATGATGGATTGGAGGATAACGACTGGGATGCCCCCATTTCGACCCCAGGACAATAATGTAAATGGGGAAAAGATGCTTCTAAAGCTCGACAATACTCAAACGGTTGGGGGTCGGCATAGATGGTGACCTCCTATCCGTTGACTGAGAATTTGAGGTATTGATGGTATGTGGATGGGACGGCTTGCATAGCATGGAGCCATGGGCGGCCAAGGAGGAGATTATACGGTAAGTCCAGATCAAGGACATGGCAGGTAGTATATTGGAGCACAGGTCCCACTTGGATAGGGAGACTGATGATTCCTTCTGAATTTCTCTCTGCATTGTCATAAGCTTTGATTGTAATTATCTAGTTGCTTAGGTCCGCTTGAGTATACCCTACCTGTTTTATGAATTTCAAAGTACATAAATTGAGGGCAGAGCCATTATCTACCAAGACCCTTTTTATTTTATGGCAGGAAACTATGACTTCGATATGTAGGGGGCGGTTGTGATTGACATTGATGTTGGGCATGTCATCTTGGCTGAAGTGGAGGTGATGAGACAAAGCCAAGTGTCCCACCAATGCTTGGAATTGTGTGGGGTCGATGTCATTTGGGACATGGGTCTCCTGCAATGCTCTATTGAGGATTTCTTGATGTACTGGGGAAGACTTAAGCAAATCTAAAATGGAGATATGAGTGGGGGTCTTCTTTAGGTGATCAAGGATGTTATATTGAGAGCTTATAGGAGTGGGTTGGATGGGTGCAAAGGTTGCAGGGACGGTGGTGAGGGCTCATCGTGTAGTCACAGCACATTAAGGATCTTTGGCTTTAACATGTATCATGGATACTCAAGGTTCCACTTGCTCAATGTAATGAATACCACCTTCATAATTAAAGGGCACATTCTTGTAATTCACATTATTAGTGTTGTTATTTTGGGGATTACTATTGGAGGTGCTAGAGCCTTGGCTATGGTTTGGGAAGGTGTTTTGATAAATTTGCAGTTGAGCATTAGATGATGAAGGTTGACTGGGGTCAACCTTGATATCTCCTCGATCAATGAGATCTTGGACATAATTTTTTAAACCCTGACACTTATTCAAAGAGTGTCCCTTGATTTTATGAAAGTCACAATATTCATTTTCTTTAAACCATGCCGGCTTGGGTTTGGACTCATCGAATGGTTTGGTGACAGGGTATGTGATGGGGTAATTGATTTGCAACAATTTATTAAAAATGACACTCAAGGGTTCACCCAATTGGGCGTATTGACGTTTGGTGTTCCCCCGATTTCCTTGGTTTGACTGTTGAGGGGGATGAGGTGCCCCCTGGGGTACCGATATGGCGTTGGGTACAGGCTGTTGTTGACTTTGGGATGCATTAGCCACTTGGACATGTTTGGTGTCTGTCACTTCGTCGTTTACCGCATTCTTGTTTTTGTTCCAAAATCGTGGTTTATCTCCAAATGACCTTTCTTTATCATGACTGTGTATTTTGATGTGTCCTTTGGCAATAAGGGCACGTTCAAGGATAGGTCCCTTTTCCACTATCTCTACGAAAGTGGTGACACAGTGTAGTCTAAAATTGTGGGCCATGTCAGGATGAGAATTTTCCACAAAAAGGGGGACCATATCTTATCCTATTACAATTTGATGAGTGAACACATTCGATGTAATTAATATATTGCAAATAATTGTAACATAAACTCAATATTAACAAATAAAACAAGAGCTGCAGAGCAGTGAAGTTCCTGCCAAAATGTTTAAGAATAGTTTTGTTTGTATTTGTTGTGTTTTCCATGAAAAAAGCACAGTGTACATGTTTCCAGCATTATGTAAATATAAATGAGTTAAAATATTTCCTTAAGCATTCAACATATATGATAAAAAAATCCTCTTAAAAATAGAAAAGAAAATATGGAGGACTACCCAGACATAGAAAATAAGAAGATAAAATTAAAGATAGAATTGAAACCAAATATTGCTTGACTAGTGGAAGAAGATAATTCAAATGATTTAGAGGAGGTTCTACTGAGTGAAAGGAATTTAGAAACAATACAGGTTCAAGAAAAAAGGGGGAAAAGGGAGCTAATTCTTTTCTTTTAAATAGGCATTTAATGATGCCTCTTGAAGAATATTTATTGAGTCTAAATGTAGATGTGTACTAGGACCTGTCTATAAATGCTTCTGAAATTATAAAAAAAAATGGGGAGAAGGATTTAAAAGTATTGAAAACACTTGGAATAAAATGCAATAGGAAAGAGGCTCTTATTGCTTTGGCATTCGAACATGGTAGAAATTTAACTTTAGTTGCATTAGTTGGGCCCTATTACATGCCATAATGTCAATCATAAATACAGTGATGAAAAGTTTAGAATTTGAAAAATTCTTGAAATGTTCATATTAATAAAATTCCAAGAGGTAAAAACAAATAAAAGTAGAGAAAATGAAACATTTAAGAAAATCATAAGGCCCAATTTCTCGCATAAAGTCTTCATGATGCACTTGATAATTTTTGGATATTTGATCCATGCCATGCATTTGCTATCAAGAATTTTTCCTCAAAGGTATAGGAAGGCTGCACAAGGAACAACACAATTCAAAAATTTATACCATGGGATAATAAATTGATTTGCAACTGTAAGTTGTATTTTTCTAAAGATAAAATTACATACCACTAAGAAGCCGGTATTCACACATTATGTTAGATATATAGGTCACTAGCAGTAATGTGCATGTGGATAAAATTGACAAGTGAATTTGGAATTGGTATAAGTGAAGTAGAAGGCTCAATTTGGCATCTTGGTGAGGGTAAACAGTTTGAGAATTAAGTTGAGTAGCCATTTTAGAGTAAAATGGTAACATTAATTGTTTCATCAACATGGTAGCTACTTAAAATTTGACATAATTTTTTTTACTCTTATGACTACTGAAACTAGGATGAGTAATCTATCCTTTCAAGCTATCTGATTAATATTGGTAATCAGATGGACATACCAATACAAGCTATAAATTAGAAAGACAATGATGTGGTTTTTTATTTAATAGCAGATAATTTTACCTTGTTCTGAAAAGAATATGAATGAAAGATGCAAGCAAAATACAACATAATTTAATTTTCAAAGAGCGGGAAATCTAAATAAATGACTACAACATTCCTAATGGACATGAGTGATAAAAAAGGAGGCATATTCTATAAGATCTCTTATTTAAAAAAAAAGCTATGTATTTAACAAATTAACATATAAAGTAAATAATTTGTTTTGTTTTCATTTTTCTTTTTGAATACTATAAATAAAAAAACTTCAAGTAAAAATAAAGTAATTTGAAAAGCCACATATTTTAGTTAACAAAATTTCATAAAATTTTAGCACTATCTAAATAGTTATGTAAGGTATGGAGTGAAACTTTAGCACTATTTAAAATTTTCTTGAAACTATTTTCTATCCACTGTGGACTATGAATGCCTTAACTCTTTTTGAAATGCATTTGTTTCCTATTAGATCATAGAAAAGATTTCTCATTGTCTTAAACTTAGTTTTCAATAGAGTTGTTGATGCCAAAATTAGAGGAATGAAGTAATCAATGGTGAAACAAGTACCTCCATAGATTTTGATTGAGACTATCTTGAAGTTCAAGAAAGTTGTTATACCTAGCTTCATCAAATGTGTTATTCCTCAATACAACACAAACAATAAATGGTCTTATCAATGATGTCTACCACCAAAAGCACACTATGAGAAAATTGCACATTAATAGGCTATTTCCTTAAGGAAATTGCACACCAGTCTTTTTACTTGTAAACCTAAATCTTGTAAACAGCCTAAAAAGTGCATTCTTGCATAATATAGGGTGTGATTGATTGACAGAGATGGTTAAAACCCAAATTTTGACATAATTAAAATCCAAAAAATCTTTTAGAACTATGGGAAGTATATTGAATAAATCCTACTAAATCATATGCTTGTTTGGAAAGCAACACCTTTTCTGTAGAGAGGTTGAGTATATTCTCTTGGTTTCCCTCAATATCTTCCCTCATTTTCTTAATTGTTTCCTCCTGCTCAAGTGAGGCTTTATTCGAATTTTGGGAAGGAAAACTTAAACATTGTGTTGCTTGCTCTCTAGTCTGATTCAACATCACTGAATATAGAATGCACGACACTTACAGCAACATGCACACACAAAATCCCCTCTAAAACTAACATATACACATTGAAAATAATATTTTTATAATATAATCATTTGAAAGAATATATTGCAAGATCAACCTACATAAATCTCATGCAAAATCTCACAATTGTCTGAAGCAATAAACACAAAAGGATAAGAGAGCAAGTCATGTAAATAATCATGCATAATTAGATGGCTTACCAAACTAAATTCACCTAAAAAGAAAGGCCCACTATCATTCTACCATATTCTCAACCATCGATCAGTAAAGTCAATCGTTAATGTTCATCTAGTGAATGCATTCGATGTAATTAATATATTGCGGATAATTGTAACATAAACTCAATATTAACAAATAAAAAAATATTATAAAATATTATTAGAAAAATTAAATTTTAAAAATAAAACTATATTTCAAGTAAAATATTAAAAATAAAAATAAATTATATTAAAATTGCTAAAATTAAAATTCTAACTTTATTTTCAAAAGATAAATGAAACCTCTTCAAAAAAAATAAAAAAAAATTATTATCCTATATTTTCTTAATTTAAATCCAAAACTAGTTATGAATGTAGTTGTTTTTTCTTTAATTGTATATTATATTTTTTAATATTTTAGAAATCATTTCAATAGTCTTACATCCTTCTCTACAATTTTCAATCATTAATTTTCAAAATGAATCAGTTCACTTAATATAGAAAACACCTTCAATATAATTAATATTTAGTAAAATGTTAATAATTATTAATATATAATTTTTCCTCTAAAATATATATCAAAAATTTACATTTCTACAAATAATGTTTATTCAAGTAGAAACTAAAATAGATTCTAAGACAATAATTAATACCATTCATTATTAAGTTTTACCCAACTAAATATAAGAAAAAAGTTCTAAAACTGGATTGGCCACTTTTGGAAACCTTCTACATTCAGGAATTGTTTTATAGAGAAAAAAGTAACAGACTTTATAGATAAATTCGGAAGTGAATAACTCATCAATATCATAATTCATTGATAACTTCACTAAGCACTGGGTGGGCCTTTCTGAAATCTAGCATTTGGGATCCTGATCATAAAAGCACTTTTATGGGCTGTTCTTTCGCTAACCAGAATAAGCAATTATGTTCCTCTTGTCCCCGGGCCACCTATCATCTTTTTATGCTTGTATGTTCACAAAATTGGTTGCATGTGGCATGCCACAGATGTGCATATCAGTAAAAGATTTGTCGCCATTAAAAAGGCAAATAACCGCCACTTGTCCATTGTGTGGATATAGTTGTAAAGGAGTTGGCTCAAGGTTTTCCTATAATACAAGGCTAACTATAATTTTCATCATATCAAATGGAGCTATCAAAGAAGAGATCAATGAGTTTTCAGGTTTAAAATATTTTGAGTTAGACATTTGTTGTACTCTTGATTTATTGAAATTGGTTTGTCAAGAATCTCTTCAAGATTAATAGATTTATTATGTATTTTGTTAGTTTTATGTCTTTTCTAACATCCATGTCTGTAATATGTTTTTCATGACTTACCAAGTCGAATTCACATGTCATGATTGCCTAGTTCCTTGAATGAATCCATTATAACTGGCCTTGTTTAAGCATGAACACAATTGCCCAATGGAGGGCCATTCAATTATTTAGTATAATAAGTTATAAAAATATTAAATAAAATTTAGACTTATAAAATTAATATGAGATGAGAATAAAGAGGATTAGAATATATTTTTTTGTTTTTTGTTTTGTTTTTATAAGGGTGATTTAGTTATGTAATTGATTTGGAGATTGAAAAAAATATTTATTTGCTGATGGGTTTATTTTGTAACTTTGTGTCTATTAGGAATTAGGCCACAACTATGGTTTAGTTTATAGACAATTTTCCCTTGCACAATTTTGGTTGCTAGAAAAATATACCACATAATTTATCACCATCACTTACACCTCCTGCTATGAAAAATGTGGCATTAAGAATCACCTTTAAGATCTGATGTTAGTTAATAGAAGTGTAATAGTTCCTTGGTCTTAATAAAATCTCATTTTAAAATTTTAAAAATATTATAGACACAAAATATAGTGAATGCAAAATTTGTAGTGTGGTATCCATGAATGTAATGCTATCCAATATATTATAAAATTTAATTCTCTTGATTGAAACTTGAATCACTTTGATAATGTTTGATCTTCTCTGATCCTTAGATTATTAGTTATGAACTAGGACTTTTACTTCAAACTAATCCTAAGCCCTCAATTTCAAATATTAGTATGCGAGTCAAGAGACAACAAAAATTTCAAATTTACCATCTTCGAAGGAAGGAAAATATTTTTTTAATTTGGATGATATGGTTGACATGCATTATTTTCATAGAGATGGGCTCGTGCTTGATATATAATCTAAGACAAAATAATGGATAGACTAAAATTTGATCCTTATCATAGGGAAAGAGGTAGAGTGATGGATTGTATGTTCCAAAATTATGTTACTCAATGGAAAAAATAAATCAAATTGAGTACTGATAAATTATATTTACAACAAGATGAAAATGAATGTAAAACAAGGGTAAAAGGGAAATGTATACATGTACTTTTTTCTACTACATTTTACCCATTTTAAGGGCATGTTAGTTGTATGAATAATGACTACTAAAGCAATGCAAAAGATAACTAAAATAAACAAATAAATTTAAAAGGATATACAAAGGGACAATTATTTATTCTTTATTCATGCTCTTGGTAGAGAACATACCCTAATTTACAAATACATTTAATGAAAGTAGTAACACATGCATCAAACATTGGTAACATAAAAGTCATATTCATTTTAAATTTTTGAAGTTTACATTATAACCAATTGTAAAATTATAAAGGGTCATAATATGCAAATTGGAAAAAAAATATTCGTAACATATGTGACCATGTTATCACAAATGGAACCATTTAAAATGAGGAGAAATAAACTATATGTTGTATGTGATGATAAAGGACTGGGAACTAGAGTGGTCTCATCAATATTTGCATGCACGAAGTAGAAAAGATAATATAGTGTATAAGATATGATCACCCTCAAACCATTCTTACATCATCTTCAGAATACTATCGTAAGAGTAGAGTTTAATTTTCACTTATGAAAATATGTTGGTCCTAGTGTATTGAGCGAATGAAGAAACATAAAATCTCATATGGTTGTGGTCAAGAGATTTACAAAAATAGATTTCTCAAGTGTGAGGAAAAGTGAATAAGAGATATACAAAATAGCCTTACACCAAATGTGATCATGTAACAAAAATAATTATGTTATGTGAAATCTAAGCATGGAAGATGACATAAACATAGTAGTGTTAAATAAAAATATTAAGTTAATAGAATAGAGGTACCATGAAATGTAATTCCAACATGTCATGGAAATGGTAAATGGTATCATGTATGATGTGAGAATATAAGGATAAGATTATATTTTGAGATATCAAAGAGAATTTCAACGGATAACCTCTAGTGGGGAATCCAAGCACTATAGTGTATATATGAGAAGTGTTGAGAATGGAAAAGGATAAAGATATATTTTTTTCATCCACTTGTGGAATATGTATATGAAGGAGAGAAAAAGTGAAATCCTTGAAAAAGACAAATAAAGGATGTAATTTAAATGTACCATAAAGTAGAGGAATAAGGGATAATCAATATATTTAAATTTGATAATTCATCATATTCATGTTAAAATCTTCAAATATAAGAATTGGAATTTTCTCATGTGATTAACCTAATCCTCATCTAAGCTAGGCCCCTTAAAATAATTATGCAAATGAAACAATTTAAAATATTTTTAAATTGGGAACATGTATTTGCATTTGTTTTATATATTGTGTAATCAAGTTATCCTTTATTTATTCTTGTAGAATTTGATGAATTTGTAGTTCCTTGATTTTTATATTGTGATATTTGGGTGTAGCCATATAATACCATGCTCCTCTATTTCTTTAGTAATTTTTCATGTCCCATTATGATATTTGCATGATTGGATTGTTAATTTTGTGAAAAGGTGTCTATATAAATTTTAAGGATTTCACCAATTAGAAATTGAACATAATTCATGGGCATTGAAGGGTTAATCTTAGGGCTACACCAAGTAAGAGTGAAACGTGAATACATCCTACTATATAGTTGATTAATTAAGAAAAAGTCAATGAATGCACACAATATCAAATCTGATAGAGATATGTAAATAAAAAAATTATGACAAAAATATGAGAAATATGGAGAAGGGAAAACCTTAGAGATGTTTGAAAAGTCATGGCTAAAAATAACTATAAAAGGAAAGTATATATTGTATTTAACTTGGAGAAACAAACTAAAAAAAAGTAAATAACAATTATAGCTAAATTAATAATGATAAATATAATGAAGGTGAGAATAGTGTCTCTCTTTATTATCTTAGAGTTGATGATAAAGAGTTGGTTAAATGCAATGTGTTCATTGATTGGATTTAGAGATAAAATTTATTAACACTTATTAGACTGCAGTTGTTTTGTTTCAGAATTTTGAGAATGTTGAGGACTTGACAATTGTTATGGTTAAGTCTGTGTAGTCTTTTCTCTTCGATGATTTAATTTTTTGTTGAAATGAACTTTAGGATGTCTCACTTTTGCTTTTACCTATTGTTGAGACAATTATGATATTACAAAGCACTATTGAGAATTGGTGTGAGTGGATAGCAGTATGAAACTTTCATGGTTATGAGTCAAACCACTTTGACAAATTCTTAAAGATTGTAGGCACATATAATATGCTATTCATAATGTCTAGTGTATCATTCACAAAGATAATGTTATTCGATATGTTCTAAATTTGGATTCTCCTCCACAATACTTGATCTTGATTGATCATTAGATGATTTTTAAGATCTTAATACTTATCTTCAAATAAAATTCTTAGATGTTAAATTTGATATATATTAAAATTAACAGAAAATAATAAGAACTTCAAAAAAATCTAATTTGAAAATAAATAAAAATTGAATTAAGAAAATAACACGATAAATTTTGTTCTACCAACAAAAATAACACTCACAATTCAATCTAAAACACAAAATTCATTTTAACATATTGAAAACTTAGATAATATATTTAGGTCAAATTCAAAATAAATGTAATACAAAAGAGAATGGACGGTTTCTCCTCTCCAACAAGATAACATCCAGAAGGTTCTGCTCACGATGTTCTTGCACATCCATTCGAATTTTGAGGTTGAGTCTTCGTGACGCAAAAGGCATTATCGCCACAAATTATGGGGTGAGAATTAATGACTGACATTCTGCCACAGCCTCCGAAAATAGTGACAGAAGCATGGATTTCCCCATCTTGCGCGTGATATGATCACCATGTTGTCGGTGCGATGCCTCGGAAAAAGACTGAAGAAGAAAAGAAAAAATAAAGACACAAAGATATTTTTGAAGGAGATAATTGCAGGGTGTGTGTGATTGATTTATGAATGCAGCCAAACTGACAATCTGTAAATGGCATGATACCAGATATTATGAGGATATATTTTTGGGAAGAGTTCAAATTTGTTCTGTAAATATTATTCTAAGGGTTGTTCCACAGTTACGGAGGTAATCTGCCCAGTAATCTTTAAGGATATAAACTGATAAGACTTGTACGTTTCCAATCAAGTTGTCTCTTCAAATTTGTCTGGTTCAATTTGAAGTCAATGGGAACTTGTAATACGGGGTGATGCATCCGGACACGATAGTAAAAGTTGACAAGTTGATGAGCCCACAGACAGGTGTAACAGTACAAGTAACATGTTATTAATAAGATAGTAGAATACACATTCCAAATCCCATTTTGAAAAATTGACTCCACATTAGAAAAGATGGCCAATATCCTTTTTTATTGGTGGAACATTTTTATTTGAATAAGTATTTGTGTTATCATTCATAAATTAATGTTATGTAAAAAGTCACAACCCTAAAGTTCATATAAGGCCAATGTCTAGACCATGAAAGTATAAAAGAATGTCATTAAATGGTGGGAGTGGTAATATAGAAGATAAGAGGAGGAGGACCTCAGTCATCTAATTTGCTCTATAGACCAGTTCAGTTTGGATTGTCCATAAGAGAGTCCCACCCATTACACACACACACATATGATCTTAAATATCAATAGATGTTTTTTTATAAAAAAATATCCTCCTTAGGTATGAGAGCCAAGAAAGTAGAATTCATGGACTTGAGCATCTTTTTGTTCTTGTGAGATTCTTGAACCACCGCGAGAAGATCAAACTTTATTATTTCCCAGAACTCTTGGAAGAACTCAATAGGAAACCCATCTTGGCCGAGAGCCTTACCTTTTTTCATGTTAAACACCACTTTCTCCAATTTAGGTAGCAATATAGGACATAAGAGAGCCCCATTCATCTCATCAGAGACCAGGTGGGGAATACAATCCAAGATGGCCCTCTCCTCATTCCTAGTTGCAAGATCCTCTCTAGAAAAAAGGTTTGAAAAATAATTGACTGTAGCCTTGGACATATCAACACAGGAAGAGAGTTGAGCCCCTTCAGGCGAAACTAAAGAGGGGATAGAATTTCCTTGCCTCCGAGCCTTAACTGAATTATGAAAGAAAGCAGTGTTCCTATCCCCTTCCTAAAGCCAATCAACACGAGATTTTTGCTTCCAAAAGATCTCCTGAAGCTCCCACTCTTCTAAACCCTTAAGAGCCAAGGACTCAGCTTTACTTAGATCAGAGGTCAGCCCTTGGTCTCGAATCATACAAGTGATGTTATCCAACTTAGACTGAGCAGACATCTTCTGAGCATGGAGGTTCCCAAAACATTGTTTATTCCATCTCTTAAGCCTATACTTCACATGTTGAAGCCTCTTATAAAAAGTAAACATGGTTGTCCCATGAGCAGGCATCCCCTCATACCACCAATCCAATATAAGATCATGCAAAGACTGATCTCTTAACCACATTAACTGAAATTTGAAAGAAGGGTTTTTGGTGACTCCATACGTGGTGACAGAGAGCTTGATAGGCCAATGGTCGGAGCCTCTCCAATCAAGAATTTCAGAACTAGTGATCAACCTACTGTTCATCCAATAGCAAGAAACCAAAAATCTATCGAGTCTTTCTGAGATAGCCTCAGCACCACACCTCCTATTATTCCATGTGAAGACACCATTGGTTGGCTTCACATCAATGAGATTCAAGGAACCAATCATATCCCTGAGTAGATCTGTAGAGGGGTCCAACTTGGCTAACCCTCCTCGTTTTTCATCCAGGCCCGTAACAGCATTAAAATCACCGGCCATAATCCATGGGAGAAACGGGTCTAAGGCCCGAATGAATCTGATGTGAGCCCAGAGATTTGACTTACCTAAAAGATTAGTAGGAGCATAAATATTAGATAAGAGGCACCTTTCTCCAGTCACAAAACAAGAGGCTACCAGAGAGATAGAAGACCAACTAGAAATCCACCATAACGGGAGCACTTTCCTCGGATTCCAGAAGCAAGCCATCCCCCCCCAAACTGTTCAATGCACCCACCCCCTGCCAATTGCCCTGGGGCCAGATATGCAAAGCACAATTAGCCAAACCATCCACCGTAAGCTTTGTTTCCTGAATAAAAACCACATCAGGAGACTGAGATTCAATTAATCTGCGAACAGCCTTTTGTCTAGGGATGTTGTTCAACCCCCTAACATTCCATGATAAAACAATCATTTATGGGGGTGGGAGAAGTGGGAATCAATGGGTTTCACAGACCCAGACTCAACCAAAGTATCCCCAATAATCTTGACCTTCTCTTGATCAGTCTTCCTGCCACCCCTTATCGGTTTATCAAGAGGCCCCTTTTTAAAGGATTTCTGGTGTAAGCCTAAAACAGGAGGGGCTTTGTTACCCTTCACAGATTCTGAGGCCCCCTTAGGAGCAGGGGGTCAGGAACCATCACAAACAACTCCCTTCGGAGCCTGTGACCCCTGAAGGTCCCTAATATCCTGAACTTGAGAAGGTAGATCCTGAGCAATCTGATCAGCTGGAAGGTCCCCTGGAGATACACTCTAATCCTCCTTCTTTGCATCCTCATCTTGACCTTCATGCATACCCTTAGCCCTAGAAGAGAGCTCAACTAGAATACCTTCCTACTGGGCCAAATCTTCCAGAACATCAAATCTATTAAAAGTGCCATCATTGTGACTATCCAACCAAGTTCTCTTCTTACCCTTGCCTTTGTTATGGGACTTAACCTGAATAAAGCCCTCGTTATCTACAGGTTCATTAGGCACAGGATCCTTCCCCTTGTCCCCCTTAGAAGGTCCAGAGGCAGCCAAGGGGAAGGGTTTAAATCTGGGACATTTGTGGTGTAAGTGACCATATTCATGACAAATTCAGCATCTAAAAGGGAGGGTCTCATAATCTAGCTGTTGAATCCAAGAAGAAGATCCCATGTGGATTTCCATAGAATATGGTAACGGATTATTTAAATCAACTTCTACATAAATACGGGCAAAAGAAATTACCTTACGATCTTGAGTTTGTGTAGCCAATCCCACAGGTTTTCCAAGAAGCACTAAAATTGAATGAAGAATATCTTCCCTCCAAAATTCTAAAGCCTCGACAAACGAACCCACACAGGTACCTGCGAGGGGATCTCTTCAGCAGAGTTGAAGCCCATGTGCCAAGGCTTGATGAAAAGCCCCACTTGGTTAAAGAAATAAGGGCCTCCTTCAAAAGCCCTATTCCTATCTGACATGCAAGAAAAGATGACCAGAAAATAGTTATTAGTTGCCAAAATAATCTCCATATCACCTTCAGGATTCCAAACCCGACGAGCCCAGGAGTCCAACACTGGTAGAGAAAGACGAAGGCCCAAAAATTTGCAAATAAGAGTATGATTACACCAGTATTCAACATCTTCTGAAACTTGCTTAGGTTGAATAACCAAAACAGGTCGATCCTCAGATCTTTCCAAGCATCCGTTTACTTTTTTGATTAGAAACATCCCTTTTGAGGAAGAGACCCCATCTCTATATAAGGGTTTACCCATCTGATCTTCACCATTGGCACGCAATGAAGAAGATGGCTCTACCATCTCCAAATCCCCAAAGGACATTTGAGACAAAGCAAAACCCTGATTCTCCATGGACTAGGTAACACACCCACACCAACAAAGAGAGGTAGAACAAGAGACCCCCAGTCTCAGATCTCAAAACACCACCCGCCAAAAATGTTAGGCACAACAAAACATAGAAAATAAAACGTCCTCCCACAACAGACAAGGATTCAACCCCCAAGCCAACCCACGCACCCCTAAGCACAGGAAAAAACCCCCCTGAGATTGTAGCAGAGACACGGCTAGCAGCCGCAGGCAGAAAGAAGCATGGAAGAGCTAGGACACGTGGGTCCTAGCTCGAACCCAGACTACGCACATCGCCATCATATTTTATCTATTTTCAAGTTCAATACAACACTATTTTTTAACTTGCCTTATTGTCTTTATAAAAAATATCCTCATTTACATATTTAAAAATAATTATTTATAATTATTAAAAGTTAAAGGTACAAATAGTTTTAGTAAAATAATAATAATATAATTATAAGTGATAGACGACAATGAATTTGAACATGTATTTATTGTATATTATATTGTAATGGTGACAATTGTATAGTTAGCACTTTTTTTATTCATTTTGGACTTAGTGTAATCTATTTATCTTATATGCATTCACTAGCATACAAGTGGCACATTTTTATGTAAAATTGGCAAGTGACAAAGGCCTTGATTGATGGCGATTCCATGTATTTCAAGAATATAGACTTGATCCATTATTTTATCACTCCTTGTTGAGGTTCATTTCTACTACTTTGAATTTGAACTTAATTCAACTTCATAGCTATAGTATTTACTCTCAAATTCAAAATATTAATTTGATTTTTGGCCATTTAGCCCTTCTCAACTAGTCATTATTTTAGAGTTTACCATAAAATATTTAAATTGGTGTGCTAGGGTATTGTATAAGAGGAAAAAATCTAATTCGTTTGAATCATTAGATAGATATCTAGCAAAAGTTCAAAGAACTATCTTATAAAACCAACATCAATAAGAATGGATTATGAATGCACATATCTACTTAAAGTTTCTCCAATTTTATCATAAACAATTAAATAAACTCCAAGAATTTGAATAAGGAGAAACCCTCTTACATAAGAACCTGGCATAGTAACTATATATACCATCTAGTTTAACTATGAAGTTTCAATACCCAAGACAATCAAAGATTTCAATATTAGATATTCTTAGATTAAATCGATAAGGAACAATCGAATACATGTATTAGAGGTCAATTTCATAGATATTAGAATAATTTTCATAACCATAGCTACTACTAGAGTAAGGTATACTTGATTTAGTAGTCTAATAACCACATTCTTGTATATGTCTAGGAATGGAATAAAATGGAAAATAACAAAATAATGTCATCAATAATTTTATTAGATGTCAAACATAGAGCTAATTACATTTACCTTATTCATGAGATTTTTTTATCTAGCATTATTACCCCATCGCTAATATCTAGGTGTACTTATTTATTACTTCACATTTGATTTAAAATAACCTAGATATTTTTGTAGGATTTCTTTTTCTCTTACATATATTGGCAAACAAAAGTTTTTCACACTCCTTATGGTTTTGGACCTAGGTTTCTCCCTTCCACATTACTTTTCTAAATATGATTATTTTAATCAATATATTTCCTAAATTTCATATTTTATTTATATATGATTATGATTTGAGTTTCTGTTATTTTCTATTCCCACCCAACAACCCTTCAATTGTGCCTTATTAATAAATCATTTACCATGGATTTCTATAGAACTTCAATGTTGACCTTTATACATGCACACCTCATAGAATTTAATGTGTTCCTATATATTTTTGCATCTAATCCTCTTGTCCTTGATGATACCATATCTTTCTATCACATTGATATTGATGTATTTCCTATGGAGATATTATTCCACCACATATGTTACTTTTCATCATTAATAGAGTAGGTCATTACTTTTCCTTCCCTATTTCATAATAAAAACTTCACTTGTCCATGAAATTCATCTTTAATCACATTTTCCCACCACTAAAAGAATAATTATTTTGATGAGCTTCATGTTGTTTTACCTTTTTCCTATTCATGATGTTGTTGATCCTTACATAATTTTATTCCTTTTGAAAGACATGATAACACTATTTGTATATCCTTAGGTTCACATCTCTTTGATGTGACATCTTATAAGATACCTAGGGACAATTAGCTACATATGCAAGATACCCTCTTTTGTATTTGATAATGCAACTTATAATGACCGTTATTTAGTATCTCACATTTTTATTTAGATATTTATGATGATATATTGTCTCATGATATATTACATGATGATAGTCTTACTCCTAATAAGTGGATATTTCCCAATGACTTTGATGGTACTATTGAAAAATTTCTACATGTTGGATCATCCTTTCTTAAAAATTATGGGTGCATATATTATGAAAAAAATGTTGAGGAAATTTTGATTTACATTAAAATGGATGAATCACTCAAATGGTTTAATTCATCTCATATATTTAATAATTTCTTTATGATATCAATAAGGTATTTTATTGCATTTTTTTAACCTTGGAATGATTAATGATTGGGTGAATTTTTCTATGCCTTATCTTACATCATTTTCTAATTATTTTCTATCCTCTTCACCTAATGTTCACTTGGTCTATTCTCCTCTACTTACTATATTCAATGTTGTACCTAATTCACTTAGGCACATTGTTTTCATTTTTCATGTTGTACATAATTCACATAGCACTACACTTGCTATGTTGCAAGCATTTATTTGTTCAAATAGGCCTAGGTTTGTGTTGCATTATATATCTGATCTATTTATGCCAAGAATTTTAGTGCATGCAGTACCTTATTCACAAAGCTATCATGCAATTTGTCATACTTTTCATAGAATGAAAATGCTAGAAATTTATTATATATTTTATATGTTCCATAACCCCAATGGATTTTAATGGCGCTGAGAAGAAAGGCATGCTCTGGCATAAATTTTGAAATTACTAGTGAAGAAGGTGATGGTGATGATGGCACTGAGGATGTAGATGTTGTTTTTTGTGTAGCACATCTCTTTCTAGTGAAGTCTTGTGCATTTATGGACACATTTTTCTACTACTTCTATCTATGGGTACTATTGAGGAAGATGACCTATTTTGGGGTTCATATTTCCTCTTCAGGGGTGGGGAGGCCATTGTTCTTGGTAGAGTGGGTGATGAGTTGTTGTTGCTCGGTTCCTTTTGGATGTGGCTCTGGCTTTGTCATTTGTACTTGTGGATGAGGGTGTCTTTTCTATCTACGTTCGTGCTTGTGGTTTTTGCATTCCTCTATTTTGGGACGACTCAAGGGTTTCTCTTATTTCAACTCTCTATTGGGGGAGTTTTGAGCACTTTGAATGCTTGTGATGGTGGTTCTAGGTTGGGGAAGGGTGTCACATTGTTTTTCTTAGGCACGGGCTATGTACTAGATGGGCTTGGCTCTCTTTCCATGATTATTATTATGGATTTTTTTGTTGACTACTCCATGGGCTCACAGGGCCTTTGCTCTACTTTGTTCGACATGTTGGCTCATATTTTTCTTTATGTGCAGTTCTCTTATTCCTTTTTGGCCTTTGAATTGTGACTGAAGTGCTTTATTTCCTACAACATTGGGTGTTGTGGAGGTGTTACTATAGAGGAACCTATCTTATTTTTCTCCTTGACTATTTTAGAAGGCCTTATGGTTATTGGATTTTCTGATTGCATGCTCTATAGAAGTTTATTCTTATTATGTGTAGTGACATGTTGTGGTTGTAGGGATCCCACCCTATTTACTTGGAGGTTCTACGTGTTTTGTCTATGGAGGAGGTGCTCTTATTTCATTGATGGAGTGTTGTTGTGGGGCTGATGCAAGAAGTTGGGTACACAAAAAGCTCAAAAAGTGGAAATGTTTTTCCTGTTTTTTAGATTTTGTCACATTTGGACTGAAAATTTGAGGCACTTACACAATGAATATTTAAAAAAGTCAGTAATATGAAATCTAGAATTTTGAATCAAGTTTCCAAATATGTAAATTATTAAAATACCCAGATTATAGAAATTAAATTTTGATAGGGATCTATAAAAACCACTTTTTAAAAGTCCCTATTTTTTTACCATACCAAGCAGGTGTACGAACAACACATTTTGACCCAAATTAGATTATTTTTCTAATTCCTTTTATGAAATGAGAGCTAACAACACGAAGTTTGATGTGGATTTTTTTTTGTAATTTTTGGTTGAATTTTTTTTTTTTATTAATTTTTATTGGCATAATTGATTTTTTTAAAATCAACGTGTACGGACAACATAATTGGACCTAAACAAAACATTTTTTGACTCTTTTTTTTTTCACTGTGTAGAGAATTGTCTGATGTTTGATGCCATATAATTTTTTTTACAAGAAACTTAATCAATAAAAAGTTATTAAAAAATCAAAAAAACCTGATATTTCAAGTTTAAGGACTAGTTTACTTAGAAATTAATCAAAAAATAGCAAACATAATTCAATATTAATAAAAGTTATATATTTATAAATTAGACATTGTGTTCTCTAATGGGTTTTAATTTTATAGATTCATTCAGAAAAAAAGTCCATCAACTATGTTGTCAAAGTTGGACATTCTTCTTCAATCTGCCTTAGTTTTTTAGTTGCAGGTCAAAGGCTAAGGCTCGGATTGCCAAGTCTTTTCCAAGCCTAAAACCAAGCCTGGAAGTGGTGTGGAAATTTAATTTTTAAATAACGTGTACACATTACAGAATTGTGTACGCGTTATTTAAATGAAATGCGTACGCGTTTTGTAACGCATACGCTTTTCCTATTGACCCGTTGGGAAAACAAAATGTGTATGTGTTATTAAACACGTATGCGTTGTTTAAAATAACACGTATGCGTTTCAGAACGCGTGTGCATTTCTAATATATCCGTTTTTCGCTAATTTTGAAAATTCTGGTAAAACACGATTTTCCTGCAACATTCACTCTCGAGGTAGGTTCAAAGGTTATCACTTATATTTTTATTGCAAATTTGTCTTGTACAGGGAATATTCTATTCAAATTGTTGGAAGAGACAAAGTGCAGGTTGAATTTTCTGAAGTGGAATCAAGTGCAAGAACTTTTTACAAGAAGATTTGGAAAAAGTGAATTTTTGGATGTACTCATGATGTTTTTGTATTTCAGAGTTTATAGAAAAAATGATCTTCATAGTACATAGTTTAATTTGAATATTTGAAGGAGGTGAAATCTAAGTCAATTTTTTGAGCTATTGTTTCTTTTGTCATCAAAGAGGCCTATAAACCATGGGTAGGCCAAAAAGACAAAAAAAGATGTAGAAAGTTTAATGACAATCTGTGCCAGTTCACAAATAAAGATAAGGATAAGTAAAAAAAGACAAAGGGAAAGGAGAGAGCGTGAATCGGCCAAATGAAAGATTTGGGGACACCCAAGCTGAATGCCGAAGAGGAAGCCATGAATGATGAAATGAATGTAGATGATGCAAATGTGGAGATGGCATGCGCGTGGATCACTGGCGAAAAACGCCCTTAAGGGAAAAAATTCAAAAAATTAGTGTTAGGCAATCCTGGACATAAAAAATTCAATAAGTTATCTATATTATTATTTCAAAAAAATGTAAAGAATAGAATCAGAGAAAAATTAAATTTAGTTTCTAAATCCTACTAGGTTTATTTAAAAATAAAAAAATCTATTTTGTAAAAATTTGAAATTTCAAGAGTACTTAAATTTCAGTGGAAAATGTTTGAAAAGTTTATTCCACTAATCTTTAATTCATAATAAAAATGATAATATTTTTTATAAGATTTTATATATAAGTAGAGGACTCATGTCTGGATGTGATGCGTATTTTTTGTAATTTTTTTCCATGTAAATAATTAATTATGAATTTTTTATTACAACTTTAAAAAAATATAAAAAATCGTATGTCTGACCACCTTAACTTGGTCAAAACTTCATGAAATTTAATTTTTCTTTTTTTACTCCTATAATATGTCAAGCATAGAATGTGACACATATTTTGGATTTAAATAATGTGATACCATTTGAAAGTTATAGATGTTTTTGAATCAGCCTATCGATCAGGACTTTAGTCGTAATTATAATAGAAAATAAATAATAATTATTGATTAAATTCAAATTAAAGAATAATTTATATTAGTGGAAAGCTGAGAATCTCCTCTAAAAGCCCTTTTCGTTTCATCAATTTTGGGTTAAAAAAAAGTCATCAGCCACATACCCTACAAATACCCATAATATTGCCACTTTTTGGCCCCTCATGATCCTGCACATACCTAGATGGTGAATATAGAAGAAAATGCAATTACGGAGACAAACCCAACTGTGCCTTCAACTTCAACTTTGAATGATATGAAAAAAACTTCGGGTGTGTCTTCAAATCCACCTCCCAATGATATGGAAAATGCACCTATTCAAACAATCTATCCAGGTATGTATTCAAACCCAATTTCTCATAATATTGATATTGCTTGTTTAGATGAAGTTGGATACACCATTGATGATATCAATAATATTAGGGTTGAAACAATGCAAAAACAAGAAAATGATGAAATTATATCTTATGAGAATGTAAATGAGAATGAAATCCCTCATATTAATGAAAATCATAATGAAATCCCTTTTACATTTGAAAATGAAAATGAAACCCCTTGTGTGAATGAAAATGAAACTCCTATGGATGAAGATGAAAATTTTTTTTTTACTATTGAAACAGATGTGCTAGATAACCTTCATGGTAAAGTTTCTTCAAGACAAATTAGAAATTATGGAAATAAAATATATAAAATGTCTTTTTATAGAAAGAAATTAGGATTCCAATGTCAACTCATGGTGTAATTGATGAGAATGTTGAAAATGAGAAAAGTGATGAAAAAATTAGGTGTTTTTGTAAAATCAAAAAAGAAAGTTGATTCAGTAGAACAAGTCATATCTAGGGTTGCTAATACTATTGATGTTATTGGTAAGAAAAGTCGATCGAAAGATAAGAATGTGGCTCGTCGTGCAATAACTACTGCTCTAGTTGATAAAACAACTTCAAATAAAAGAATGTTAAGTAAGATTAGTAAATGTGTAAAAGTAAATCCTAGAACTTTGATAAGAGCTACTAAAAGAAGAGAAAGTATTGAAAAGGATCCTATTAATCAATGTTGGAGTTTAGTGGTAGACTCCCAAGATTAGACATGAAATTAACTAATGAAATTAAAAATTTAATCCGTAAATTTTGGCATGATAATACAAGAGTATCACCTAACATTAGAGATGTCTTAAAATTAAGGGTGGGTTCCAAAATTCATGAACCTCATCCAAAGCATCTCTTAGATATGACTCAAACTGAATTATATATAAAAAAATTAGATGCTTCAATCTTACCATTGAATATTAACATAAGTTAAAGATCATTCGAAAATTGTAAACCTTGGTATGTTAGAATTAATAAGCAACAAATCTCTTGTTGTTGTAAGACTCATGTAAAATTTCGTTATTATTATGATATATTTTGATATATACGATGCACTTTGCATGCTAACCAAATTATGTAAGACATTTGTGGCATTAATATGCCACCTGAAAGAATCAAAGATTTTATAGTAGGTTTGTTTTGTGATCCCTCTTTAAATGGAAACTCATTTTTTTTTAAAGCATGCACTTATGGAGAATGCGATAGATGTGGTAACTTTTCATTATTAGGAGAATGTATGCATGAAAGTAGTTTATATGAATTTGGACAACAATTAGTGGATGTAAACAAATTTAAAAATGTTGAGTATTCT
>VDFB02340240.1:0-42145 GCA_007258455.2 Sequoia sempervirens | reverse complement strand
TACTTGACACCTATAGGCATTTTTCTATTTTAGGCGCACAACTCAACAGTTCATTTTGATGATTCGACAATGGTGAAAAGGTCAAGTGCGCCTGCATTCCAAGTTTCCATTTTATGGGGTTTGATAGCCAAATACTCAACTTCATCTAAGTCACTTGACCTAGTCATGGCATAAGAACTCAGTCACGCATTTTTCACTTCACGGGAATTTCCTTCATTTTATTTTATTTTCTTTTTCTAAAGTTTTCCATAGTTTGAAATGAAATATTTTCAACATGGCGTGATTATCCAAGGTATTCGATTCATTTTGAAGTCACATTATTTTATTTCATGGAGTTAATCGACTTCCAAAGTTTTAAAGAAATATTTATTTTTGAGAAAATAAAGTCTCATATTTCCAAACTTCGATTTCTTTTCTACACTTTATGATATTTAAATAAAGTGCCATTTAAAACTTTATTAGATTTCCATTCCATTATCACAAAATAACCTATATTTATATATTTATTTTATTATATTAATATATATATAGTATAGCTTTAATTTACATAATATATATCTATGTATATTTATTTAAATTTAATAACTTAAATAATATTATATGCATATATATATATATATTATAAAAACTATATTATATATATATTATATAATATTAAATATATAATTATATTTACCTTTACATATATATATGTATACACACATACATATTTAATTGAAAAGTACGTATACTGCAAGCCAATCAACATACTTTCATTATACACACCTATGTATATGTGTATATATGTGTCTATGTAGATTCTGAGGTAATGTCAACATAATATTATTCATATTCACGCATATATAACAGGTTGGTTGTGGGTATGTATACATGTATATTTTGTTGTATACTTTCCTCTATGTATATGTATTCATAAGTGTATTTATATCAATGCACATGTACGTGCATATCCATTTACTCTCACACGTTTGTATCAACATGAATATACTTATGGACACTTGTATATAACGTATATATATACATGCCCACCTCCTAACCAATAACATTATTCCACATATAGTTACATTGGCAAGCATCACATATTCATGCATTTAGAAGTAGATAAGATTCCTAATGTCAACAAACAAGCCTATGGATGACTTACCCTTAACTCAACAAAGCTGACTTAGCTTACTTAGTCTATAGGATGTGTGTGTATGCTCAATTGGTACTCGTTATTGTTTACTGACCAAGCTCCTCACATTATATCTCTCCTGCTGGGAGGAATGAACTGTTCCTACATCATGATACGACGAGAGTCATATGCTCAAAACAAGGCGATTATACATAAAACATCACAAAAGTTAGAATATCATTATTCCATAACTTGCCTTATGCCCACATTCATTCAAGAATTACATCAATAGAAGTATCAAACAAATGAGACAATCATTTTAAATAGGACACATTCAATTGATACCCAAAACAATATGTTTTATTCATCTAAAAGATTCAAACATTACAATGCATTTCCACTGTCACGATAGTAGCTATCAATCGAGTGTACTTGAGTTGGACAATAGAGAGCTTGTGTAGAGATGGATATACCTCTGTGAGTATTGTTATAACTCTACTCACCATTACTACTCACAGGTGATGCCTTTCTTGGCATTATATGGGTATGAGGCTCCCAACTTTTGGTTGGTGTGAGTGGCGGTGGGGAGTGCCGATTAAAGAGATGTTTCACGGGATCAGCGGGGATATTACCCTGGTCTCAGAGACAACATTTAGCGAGCACAAAATCAGCAGAAGCAGTATGCTGATCAGAAAAGGGTTGAACGTTCCTTTGCAGTGGGTGACATGGTGTATCTCATGTTACAGCCTTACCGTCAGTCCACTCTGCGGAAGAGTGGTGTAGAGAAGTTGAAACCTCATTACTATGGTCCATTCTGAGTCATCAAACGAGTGGGCGAGGTTGCATATGAGTTGGATTTACCAGCGGATAACCCGAGGGGTTCATAATGTTTTTCGTATTAGCCGTGCACGAAGAAGCGTTAGGTGACATGTGATTCCCTCTCGATGTGCCATCCCTTGATGATGAGGGGAAATTGATTCTAGTGCCTGAGGCCATCCTTGATGTTAGGGAGAGACACCTTCGGAGGCGGGTCATCAGAGAGTATTTGATAAAATGGAGAGACTTGCCGGTTGAGGATGCTACATGGGAGTTAGAGGAGATTTTACAACATCTAGAGCTGAGATTGCTTGAGGACAAGCAATTTTAAGGAGAAGCCGGTTGTGATGTCCCCTTCCTAGGCAATTCAAGTGTTTGAGGGGTTAACCTATCATTTTGACCCTCGTAGGCTGACAAATTTGAGTAGAGGGTTGTTCATTGCAGTTATTCGGAGTTTTGGGACATTACTCCATCATTTGATTCAGGTTTGGGCCTCTGCAGATGCTTATAGAGTGTTATTCAAGCACTTACTATTTATAGTAAGTCAGGACATCAGGGTTACTATTTTTGGCAGGGCACCTGGTTCAGTGGGCATTCTCAGTTTCGACCCAGTTTGGCAGTTTGATGAGCAAATGGAGAATATTTGAGTATTGAATAATAATTAAATGATTATTATGGCAACTTTATATTATAAAGTCAAATATTAAAGTTATTAATTATTTAAATGGCTTATTATAAAGTATTTTAATGACTTTATAATAAAAGAGGCGAAATGATTATTAAATGAGTATTTATTACTCATTAAAGTGGACGCCATTTATTGATTAATGAGCCTAAGTTCAAAAAGGGCGAATTTTATATTATTAAATGCATTTAAGTTGCTTTTTGAGAGGGTCGAACTTTTGAGAGAGAAGTATTTATTTCTCAAAGACAAAATAGAACTCATTATTGATGATTATTCGAATTTGTCTTTTCTCTCTGAGAACATTTTGGAGTTGGAGAAACAAGGGTTTCTGCAATCAGATTTTGGAGAACGTCAACTCTTCATAATCAAGCATACTGAGGTTGTGAAAGATCATTGCTAAACAGGGTGGCTTCATTCAAAAGTCATTATAGAGCATATTTGTGGAGTTCCAGATTGGGGTTTGGATCGATTATTCTTTAGAAGGAATTCCTATTCAGTGGCTGTTATTTATTTCTCATTTGGCACACATTTCAAGGTTGTACGACTTCATTTATTGCTGTTTTTTGGCCGTACTTCCCTGCTGCAAGGCCATACTTTCTCTACAGGCAAAAACGCCTTGCCTTTTTGCTTGGTTTCTTCTTCAGTGGTGGCGCCTTGGTTATTTGAGGTTTTCGCATTAATTTCTGGGGGGGAGATCACCATTCTACATTTAGCCGTACCATCATATGCTCTTCTCCAAGCGGTTGCAAGCTCTCACAGGTTCCTCAATAAAATAGGTTGCCTTTTTGTTTGCATGTTATGGATTCAACATTGTAATCATTTATTTATCATAATACAACCATTCGCCTTCAGTCTAGAGATTGTTTGCTTCAGAATTTTATATTCTTATATTTTTTATATATTTTACAAGCATTTATTATCAAAATTGCATAAACCCTCATATTGCAAAAATTACAAAAAACTACAAAACAACAAAACATCAAACAAACTGCATATTTAGCTTCAGTCAGGGGTTGAGAGACACCAGGTCTCTTACAGTTTCCTTCTGAGAACTTGCACAGGTTAAGCAAGTTGGGACATTAGAGGCTTATATTTTAGAGTTTCAGTGGATATCTGTGATGGTCACTGGAATATCAGAGAGAAGGTTGGTAGTGCTTTTTAGTGAGGGTCTTTTAGAACCCTTATGTGGATGGATCAAAGCCTTTAATCCACCTTCTTTACAGGGTGCTATGAAGAAGGCGAGAGATATGGAGCTTGCTGCCCCAAAAAGGCAGTTGCCACCTAAAGCAATGTCTCCTCCAAAGGATGAGAGTCAACAAGAAGTTACAAACCAGCAAAGAAGACCTTTTCAAAGACTCGGTGATGAGACCCTCCAAGACTTGAGAAGGAAAAAATTATGCTTCACCTGCAAAGGGCCGTATGAAAAGGGTCATGTATGTCCTCTCAAAGGTAAAGTAAATCAGATGGAGTACTTTTATGCAGATGAATCAGATTCTGAAAATTATGAACAGCGGTTTGATTTGGAGGACAATAAGATAGGAAGAGCATCGGAAGAGTCACAAAAAGACTTAGCAAAGTTATCCCCTATGGCACAACTCTATAGCATCCAAAGAGAGGGGTCATTTAGAATGAGAGGAGTCTTGAGTGGGCAGCGTGTGATCACTTTGCTTGATACAGGATCCACTCATAACTTCATTAATGAGGGATTGGTTGCTAGGCACAGACTTCAGGTAGAGGATTTTGAGGGGTTTAGGGTGAGAATAGCAGATGGTTTCACTCTCACTTGTACGAGGAGGATTCTTAATCTCACCTTGCAACTGAATGATTACGAATTCCAAGCTGATTATTATGTGGTTAGCATGGGTGAGATGGATGTGGTCTTAGGCATGAAGTGGCTTCATGCAATTGGTGAGTTTTCCCTTAACCTGCACACAATAGAAATGAAATTTGCAGTTGATGGTAGGAAATATGTGTTGAGGGGAATGTTTGAAGGTAGTCTACGTGTCATCTCCTTCAGTGAGAAGAAGAGTAGAGGGAAAGGAAAAGAGATTGAACAGGTGATGCAAGAGCAAGTCCACTTTCAGAGGAGTATGATTTCGTTCATTGCCTTGGAAATCTAGAGAGAGGTAATTCAAATCAGCAAGAAGACAATGTACCATTTATTGTTAATCCATTGTTTGAGGATAATGCTGATTTTACTTATGATAATCCACTCTTTGAATTGGATGATGGCGCTCCTTTTGTTCCCTGTGGGGAATTGGACGACAATCACAAGACTTGGGATCCTAGTTGTGGATCAAGACTACAGTCAGGGCTTACGGATACATTCCACAATGTGTGTATTGTGTGATGTGCATATGACTTTACTTTCAGCCCACTCGCATATGATTTGACTACGATGCATAAGGCACGCACGCGTGAGATGGACAGTTGGTATGAGGTGTCTCTTTATGCAGATAAAGAGGACAAACCTTGCGGGTTTTCAAAGGTGCTTCTGCAAGATGATCATGTTTACAGGACACACAATATAGGGGCTGATCTTGGATGATGTGGCATACCTGGTGTGGTTAGATTGGTGCAACAAGAGTAATCTGGAGGCAGGTGGTATCCTTGGGATCCAGGTGGTGTACACCCACGGAGGCGTGTGATATAGGAAGGTTGTCTTGAGGACATTTTGCACCATCCAGAGTTGAGATTGCTTGGGGACAAGCAATTTCAGGGAGGGCGAACTGTAATGTCCCCTTTCTAGCCAGTGGTTCGAGGAGATAGGGTTAGCCTATTACTATGGTTCTCGTAGGCGAACGAGGTGTTTACGGGACTTGTCGGAGGGAATTCAGAGTCTTCAACAGGCTTGTGTTTTCGCCTTTGCATATCTAGTCCTATGTTCAGTTGGTTGGTTGGCTTTTTGAGGCAGTTCAGGGCTTTTTATTGCTACTTGCTATATATAGCCAATACTATTAGTTAAGTGGTTTCATGTCTACAGTGGGAAATTGTGCAGATGACACTCTTAGGAGCTTATTGCTAGACTTTTGCTAGGAGTTATTGAGTCATGTTACTTTAATAATATTCTATTATTAAAGTGACTTATTAATTTAATATTATAAAGCTACTTTAATAAAGTACTTTATAACTTGGTCATTAATAAGGGAAAATTAAGTGACTTTATTAAAAGAATATTTTATGTCACTTTATGATTATTCAAGTGAAATGGATGCCCACCTTGCAAAGGTTTATTTATCAAGTGAATAAGCTAAAGTGGCCTTTTGAGAGCAATAAATGATATTTTATTACTAAAATATCAAAACCCTAACTTGGGCATGCAAAAGCATAAGGAGAAGAGAGAGCTTCATTGAAGACATCCAAGTTAATCATTCAAACACAAAAACTAAGCACAAGGTTACAAGTATGGAGTTTTAAGCTGATCTGAGGATGAAACCCCTCGATTAGGATAGGATCTAGAGGCGTGAGAGACCGTTTAAGGGTTCTAGCATAGATGGCTTCACACAAAGACCATCAATTTGAGCTTTGATCGATTTATTTAGCATTTATTCAACAGTATTGAATAAAATAGAGGACATTTAGCACTTGTAGGCATTTGGGAGCTTGAGAGCTTGAAATCTTCACATAGGGTGTGATACCTCTCCAGATCAGGCTGTACCAGTCTTGATCTCTTGCATTTATCATGGTGTCTAGGTTAGCTAAGCATACAAGGGTCTAAACGACAGATTTAGGGACTTCCATTTGGCACGTACAAGTTGGAGAAACAAGCCGTACAAATCAGTAAAGGCCGTACTAATCAGCAATGGATTGAAAGCACAATGTTTTGGGATTGAGGCTGCAAATTCCTTGTCTTGAGGCGTCTAGCATCATTCACCCCATCAACATCGAAATCCAGTTGAAAAACGAGCAAAAACAAGCATGGCGTCCTTGCATCTGATTGTCGTGATTGCCGTGACTACTGTATAAAAACCCAGGTTCCAAACTATTTCATTTTGGCTTACGAGTATTGTCTTATTATGTTCTAAATAAATAAAGACTACTAGGTTTTCATTTATATACATATTTTCCTTTCAATTATTGTTTTATATCAATTCTTGAAATTGCTGGCACTATCGCGCGGCAGCACAAAAAAAATAAAATCAGATTTTAACAGAAAAGTCAAAAGTCAGTTTTTAAACCTTGAGGGGACATCATAGATTTACCGTTTGTCTTCTTCTTGAGCCAACTTCTTCCCACCTGTTTCCTCTTCCAAATCTGAATATATCATATGCATGTATCTGTTGCTATGCTCAAGAAATGTTCTTCCCTATGTTTGTGTATAAATCTGCTTATCTTCCTCTGTTTGATCTGTACATATCTCCTTAGATCTGCATATTTTATCTCTGCTCTTGTACATATCTTTTTTAGATTTTGCATATTTATCTTTTATTCCCCTATATATTTTTGCTGCTGTATAAATCTTCTCCCTTTTATTTCTCCTTTCCTCCTTGAAGAGAGGCATCTTTTTGAACAGAAATAACTTTTTGAAAGGACATGACTTATTGTTTCCTCCCTAATGCTGATCGCTGCCTTAAATAATTTTTAATTAACTTCCAATGTGATGTAGAGGCAAAAACAACTCCTCTGCCAAACAACTCTTTCACAACATAAACTACACACTAGGCAAGCTCTGCCCGAACTCAATCATTCAATAAAATAACAAATTGCAGCAAACTCAAGTTTTATTAATTTTAGATTCAAATTCACATACATCTGCATAATAAAATTACTCTTGATTTCAATGGTTTTCCATGACAGTTCAATCAATGTCGTCCTTCTACTAATAGTCAATAATCCTTAAACCGTCTTCAACCAACAATTACCAATTCCAATCTTTGCACAATTCCCTTGGCTCTTTTCCACGCACCCCTTCACAATTCTACTCCAATCAACTACCTCCTTCAGGCGTTGACTCCCTCTCTTCACATCTCTCTCAATTTGCAGCCTCACTTCTCTTTTCTCTGCTGTGCCCACCTTGTAATTGCAGATTTTAAAATGTTTTCCTATCTAACACACAACCCCTCTATCGTTTTTCTATGCATCCTCATTCACGTGCTATATCATTGCCTAGCTTTTGTCTTCATGTCTATTCAGATTCTCTTATTTGCATAAGGCGTGTCTTTTTCTCTATTTGCTTGCCTTGATTTAATGATGCAATCCCCTTCTCCACTACCTACGCAACCCTCTCTCCACTGCGTATGCAACCCTCCCTCCACTGACGCACCCTCCTTGTCCTCGTATGAACACGGGCAGCTAGCAGCTCTTTTCAATTCTAGAGTTATCTCCTCCCATTTCCCATCGAATTTTCTTTGTATTCCAAGGGCATCGACCTTGTGCCTTTTCATTTTTTGGTGCTTCCTCTCTTTCATTCCAATCGACCTCCTTCTTGCCAATTTAGTTGTCTTTTTTTCTTTCTTTCATGTTTTAAGCAGCCTCTCCTCTTTTCGTGTTATCCCTCTAATCAGCATCTTAGTTCAGAATTAATGTCTATGGTTCATCCTCTTTAGTATATTTCCATCCCATGTGGTCTCCCTTCAAATGACAAATCTGCCTTATCTCTTCACGACTTCTCTTTGTAGTCGCCCCTTCTATATCTCACAACTATTTGCTAGTAACTAACTCGTTCACACCTGTAAGCAGCCTGGGATTATTTTGTCTGTAATACTGGTTATTTGTTGCGCCTATCTCCTTCATCCATTCTTCTGAGCATTATTTTAATTTAACATCAATTGTCTTCAAATGCACATAAATGCAGATTGCCATTGTCAGACGTTCAAGTGAAATTGACAAATTACAACAATGTCACTCAATTCCACTTCAAACGACTATTCAGACCGAACAAAATTGCAATAAAATAAACGAAAACGAAAACTGAAAACGAACTCAAAATGAAATAAATTTTTGGTTGGTGCTGATCGCCTATCTGTCCGTGTGCTCCTGCACCAGACACGTCGGGTAGAAATATTGTGAACATAGGCTCACAATGGTGGAGTTGAGTGATAGAATCACTCTTTCGGGTTGGTGGTAACCTGCAGCGAACTTCTTCGTTGAATATGTGCACGATGTCATTTCGTCTTCCGCTTTTTCCAGCACCTCGCCGAAACACTTGTCACCTTCCTTCCGCAGCTTTGTTCATCACCCTTCGCTCCTCTCATGGCTTTGAATCCACCATATACCATTCTCCTCCGCCAAATGCTCTCTACCCTCTTCTTCTTCCTTGTGGGCTCAAAGCCTCCATGGTCCGATCTCCTCCACCAAAACATCTTGCCAACGTTTGTAACATACACATACCAATCTGCAACATCCAGTTGCAAATCTGCTTCCACAACCTTACTAAAATCTGCATATACCTCATTCCAATCTGCAACATCTTCACCCAAATTTGCATACACCATTCCATATTCTTTTCCAAAACCAACATTCAACATATTCACAATATCATCCTCAAAGGAAAACAAATTTACCTTGTCTTCTTCCGTTCTAACAACTCCAACAATGACAACTTCATCCTTCGCTTCGACATCTCCTCGACATCTCCCACACCATCATCAACTACAACTTTTTGCTCTTCTTTCTCTGCTGCATCAACGAGCTTTGTCATCCATTCTTCTTCAATCGTCAGTAACAAATCCTCTTCGCCATGCTTCACTGCTACAACCTCTTCGCTGCTCACTTATTTCTTTTTTTCTTTTTTCTTCTTGCCTTCTTCCTAACATGTCTTCATTGCAACTTCTTCGGTAGGGGCTATATCTTCTTCTTTCCATCTTGGACTGCTTTCTTCTTTCTTCTTCTCACTGCTCTTCACCATTTTCCTCTCACTTTTTCCAATACTCTTTTTTGCTTTCCCTCGAACCATCTTCTTCAACGCTCCACACAATTCCTCGAGCCTTACATTGTTCTTTCCTACTTCTTCACAAACTATTTGTCCCATCTTTTCAATCATCTCAGCCAACACTTTATCCCAATACTGCTCCCAAAACAGTATCCGCACGGGTCTCCTTACAACCCAACCCATTTTGTCTGCTACAATCTCACCTCTCACAATCTGTCATCACTTCTCAAGTTGCCTCTGCGGCTCCAAGCTCTCTCTTTCTCTGCTAGGATTCCTCACACACCTGCAACAACTCCCACAAGCTTCTTCACTACCGCTTTACACACTTTTTTCGTGCAAACTGCCTCCCCATCGGCGATCTGTTCACACAACCACAAGTCCTGGTGGATCCTCTCCACTCTCAGGACTACCTACTTTGATACCAATTGATGCAGAGGCAAAAACAACTCCTCTGCCAAACAACTCTTTCACAACACAAACTACACACTAGGCAAGCTTTGCCTGAACTCAATCATTCAATAAAATAACAAATTGCAACAAACTCAAGTTTTATTAATTTTAGATTCAAATTCACATACATCTGCATAATAAAATTATTCTTGATTTCAATGGTCTTTCATGATAGTTTGATCAATGTCTTCCTTCTGCTAATAGTCAGCAATCCTTAAACCATCCTCAACCAGCAATTACCAATTCCAATCTTTGCACAATCCCCTTGGCTCTTTTCCACGCACTCCTTCACAATTCTACTCCAATCAACTACCTTCTTTAGGCATCAACTCCCTCTCTTCACATCTCTCTCAATTTGCAGCCTCACTTCTCTTTTCTCTGCTGTGCCCACCTTGTAATTGCAGATTTTAAAATGTTTTCCTATCTCACACACAACCCCTCTACCCTTTTTCTATGCATCCTCATTTGCGTGCTATATCATTGCCCAACTTTTGTCTTTATGTCTATTCACATTCTCTTATTCGCATAAGGCGCGTCTTTTTCTCTATTTGCTTGCCTTGTTTTAATGACGTAGCCTCCTTCTCCACTGCCTACGCATCCCTCCCTCCACTAACGCACTCTCCACTAACGCACTTTCCTTGTCCTCTTATGAACACGGGCAGCTAGCAGCCATTTTCAATTTCAGAGTTGTCTCCTCCCATTTCCCATTGAATTTTCTACGTATTCCAAGGGCATCGACCTTGTGCCTTTTCATTTTCTGGTGCTTCCTCTCTTTCATTCCAATTGGCCTCCTTCTTGCCAATTTATTTGTCTTTTTTTTTTCATGTTTTAAGTAGCCTCTCCTCTTTTCGTGTTATCCCTCTAATCGGCCTCTTAGTTCAGAATTAATGTCTGCAGTTCATCCTCTTTAGCATATTTCCATCCCACATGGTCTCCCTTTAAATGACACATCTACCTTATCTCTTCACAACTTCTCTTTGTAGTCGCCCCTTCTATATCTCGCAACTATTTGCCAGTAACTACTTGTTCACACCTGTAAGCGGCCTGGGGTTATTTAGTTTGCAATAACTGTTATTTGTTGCGCCTATCTCCTTCATCCATTCTTCTGAGCATTATTTTAATTTAACATCAATTGTCTTCAAATGCACATAAATGCAGATTGCCTTTGTCACACGTTCAAGTGAAATTGACAAATTACAACAATGTCACTTAATTCCGCTTCAAACGACTATTCAGACTGAACAAAACTGCAATCAAAAAAACGAAAACGAAAACTGAAAACAAACTCAAAATGAAATAAATTTTTGGTCGGAGCTGATCGCCTATCCGCCCACGTGCTCCTGCGCCACAATGGTATTGCATATGCCTTATTGTCTTCATAGACTCAACCGCTGCCTCCAAACATCATAATTGCTGCCTTATATATTTGCTGCTTTTCCTATCTCTTGCCTTTTATTATGGAATCGTTGCGTTCATCATTATTATTTTTGATTTCTGCTTTCAACATGTATTATCTTATGTTTATATATTTCTATTAATATATTATATGTTTGTTATTATACTATTATATTTATAAATTAAATATATTGTTAATATATTTATTTTTATATTAGTTTTATATGCAGATTATAATAATGTTAAATTCATTTTAATATTTTTAATATTTATAGTATTATTTATAATGATTATAATTATAATAATATTTAAGTTGTTAATATTTATATTAATATTAATATTTATTTATTTGCATTTCAACACTTTATACTTTAGTGTTACAATTTCGGAGGCATGACAGGATAGCTTGCTTGCATGAATGCAAACTTTATTACAAATTATCATACCCACACAAAACAAATCTAAAGCATGCAACTTATTAGTTGAATTAACAGTTGGGATTATTATAAAAACAAATAACAGACTTATCCAAGATCACATCATTTGTATGAATGGAGATCTAAGAATAGAATTTTCTTGAATACAAAATTGTCTTTTCAAAACGCACACTTAAGCCAAAAATAATAACTTATTTTGTAACTTCACTAGAATCTCCTACTGCAACACTTTTCTTAAAGCTCTCAAGAAATTGATCCACTTTGGTTACCCCCAATATTGATACTAAATCCATACTTAAGAACAAAGTCATTTTCTGAAATAGTTGCTTTTAAATTTGCTAACTCATTTTCTCTTTCCTGAAGATGAAAAACAATCCCCGCTAAATTGTACATTTCATCTACTTACCAATTTTTCCCAAAATTCTCTTTGATCAAATGTTGAAATTGTCCCTGTACCCCATCAATGTCAAAATTAATTCCTTCCTCATCAGTATATTTACTTGAAATAAGAGTAATGAATTCAGAGATGAACTTCTCAACTAAAAACAACTTATTCTTTCCATGAGAAACTAGTACTGTTCTTTCCATGTAAAAATCTTTTCTTACTATTTTTTAACTCATTTTTGATCCTCTATTTGCTCAAGTTTTCTAGCAATATCCTCATAAGAAGGATGGTCATCTGTCTTGCATTTTTCAATTTCATTGATTCTCTGAAGAACTTTCTTTGTCCTTGCCATTAATTGGTACAAATTCTTTAGCACCTTTGATCCTAGCTGACATACGCCATCCAGCCATTTTCCCAAGTTTTTTCTATAATCAACCAGCTGATATAGTTGTTTTTGCTATTTGGTGGATTCCAGTACAAACAGGTTGTTGTTGGAGAAGGTTGTAAGAGATGAGTTATGTATTCTCGAAGTTGTCTAATTTTAACTTTCAAAACTGTCTTGCCTTCACTATCTTTTATTATCCTTCTTTTGGTATTTTCGATGACAATTTCCAACATGTTGACATCTCCTTAACAAGTACTTGAGCCCAAATCTGTCTTTACAACCTGAAAATCAACAACTTTGCACATCTTGACTACTTTTATTTGACAGAGTAATAGTTGTTTTAGCAATGCTATGCTATTAATAATGTTTTATCAACCTTGTTTGACTTTTAGCTTTCTTTGTTTACTCATCTTTAAGAAAACTAGACACAATACTCAAATTAAGAGTTTGTGTAATCATTATTCTTCTTCTTTTGATTAAAGATGTATCAATCCATTCATAATTACTTACAGCAAGCCTTGTAATTCCCCTCTCTATGGTTGATACTTCTTCTAAAAGTTGTATTGGTGAAAGGTTTGAATTAGGAACAAGAGGTACATTAGGTAGAGGGACAATGTCTAATTGAAGTAGTGCTGAAAATGAAGCAACCAAAACCTTGTCATTGGAAAATGGAGGAGCGATTTTTGACTGCAAGAATTGAAGCTGCTCTAATGGCGATTGGATGTGCAAAATTTGAAACCCTATAGGTTACTCAACATAGTAGTTGCATGGAAATTAGAAAATGAGCTACATGTTTTAGCACCAAGGAGCTCAATAATGGTGTTCATTATTGTACTCATTATTGCCAACAAAGCTTTACATTCCAATCTTCAATGGCACAACTTTCTCAAAGGCCCCTCAAAATATCTGATTACACTTTATACATTTCATGGTGCATCAACTTTTATTCTCTGCTGGGTTGATCCAGCCATAGTTCTCATATTCATACTCAACAGACCAAAAAATTTCTGATTTGGCAAAACTTGATAACTTCAAAAATACTTAAGTTTCTTTAAAAAATATAATTTTGATGCAAAGTACAATAAAAAAATGCATCAATTGAGTTTGGTTGGGGTCTAGGAGCAGTGCCCCCAGTGGGTTTGAGGGGCAGTATTTCATAATTTTTGAAAGGAAAAAACCATGTTTTTGGATTGTGAAAATCACATTTTCTCAATGTTTTTGCTACATCATTCCTACATGTTGCAAGGTTTTCACTTATACTTATTGAGTACTTGCCATTAACTTGCCACGTAACTCATGAAAGCTTGCCAAAGACTATGCCTAATAACTTGGTGAGTTAAACTTGAAAAAACTTGGTGCTGTGAAAATCTTACGATTACTCGCTGAGTTGTTAAACTATGGATCCAGCAATACTTTTTAAGTTTTATATGCTGCCCTCTTTCAATCTTCTTTACACTGCTATGTTGTGTGAATTGTGGAGCAAGCCATCACTGCACAATTGTTGGACAGTTTGGAGTGACTGAATGACAATTCTTTACATTATTAAATCCTATTTTGGCATAATATCTTGACATTCCTAAATCAACTTTATTGGCCAAAAAATGGCTAGCTTATTTGGAGAATCTCCACCCTTCTCCTTGATTTCCTCATCTACAATAAGCTTGATCTTATCTTTTTGTGGTTGTCTTAGTAGATCCTGCTTCTCTATACTTCATTGGTAGGAGTCAGAATTTGTTTTGATTTCTAGACTGTCCTTTCTACACACTTCAATTTTTCACAGTTTCTTAATTTTTTTTGGATATTTCCTCTGCCTTTTGCACTTGGGTTCGACCATGTCAAGTAGCAAGGCCTGGTACTATTTATCCAGCTCATTATTCAACTTGTCAATCTGGCCTTGAGTCTTGCCACCTTATTGTTATTGGTCTGAGTTATAGGGGTTTACAATGGAGGGCCTTGGTAAGGTCATTACTTGCCATGTTATCCTAGTTATGAAGTAAGTTTGCAACTCAGCCACATGCTTCTCCAAGTCCAGCATTTTAGCATCTTCTCTTGCTTCTTCCTTTAGATCTTGGTCAAGCTGTTGAATTTCCTAGAGTTCCTTTGCTTGTTTCCTTCTTGACTTCTTGTTGGCTGCCTCAACAAACTCAAGAGCCTCAACAATAGCTTTTCTGAATTCAATCTTGGAAAAATCATAATGGTTTAGCTGATTGAGATGATAAGCTATAGTCCTAGTTTATATTACTAAAAAAGACATTAAACATGTTTTTAACCTCAATAAGATAGAACTGGGAAAGGTATAGATGCCAAATCAGATGAAAATCAAGGGAAATAGGTGTATTGTGGCTCAGAAATAATTTATACATCACTGAGCTACATTTTTCAAAACATCAGTGACAATTTTGGTTCTATTGGAAACCGTAGAGACAATTGTAGAAATTTTACATCATAGGACAGGTTACCAAGACGAGTTTGCCTTGTTACAAATCTATTCCAGGCAGCACAAAATAGCCAAACTGAGTGTCCAATGGGAAGTTGAATTGGATCTTTTGTTCTCTTTACATGTGAAGGGCATTAAAGTTCTCTATATCATTTATGTACAAATCTTTTAGCATAAATATATCCCCAAGGGGCTAAGGAGAGGCTGTTGAAGAAGACTTGAGCATTGCAAAGACTGATCTAAGGGAGTTCTTTAGATATTAGATGACCAGAAAAGCAGCAGCAGTGGTCAAGCATGTTGAATAAGCAAGTAATCCATAACAATGCACACTAGGAAGGCATTGTAGATGTGCTAGCAAAAGCTACAAAGCATGGAAAGGCTCAAATGGAGTAATTGGCTTGCAAGAACTTGCAAGAGGATAGCAGATATGAGGAAGCATAACTTGGCTCTGAAGTTTTCCCACATTGGTTTTCTGTCGGGTAAATCCTCATGTGTGTTTGGATTGCTTGCTTACTTTTGTTCCATGCAAGTGAAACAGATTGATTTGAAAATATTTGATATTAAAATGAAGAGAGGAATACTCTTCTTATAGATTTACAAACAGATGTTTCTAATTTACAAAGTTTCTAAAAAGAAATAGGATCGAAGAAAAAATAATAGAAACAAATCTAAACAACAAGTTTACAATATTTACAAGATATTGACCATTAATCAATAACTAAATATTATTTTAATACCCTCCCTTAATGGTAAATTTGACAAACTTATCCAGGGTCAGAGACTTGGTGAGAATATTTGTAGTCGATCCTCTGTCGGAACATACTGCAATATATTGATTCATCTTCGACCAGCTAGTGGATGGAATGATAGTGAAGTTCAACATGCTTTGAACTTTCATGGAAGACTGGATTTTTGGTGAGTTTCAACACCCCTTGATTGTCACAGTGCAAGGGGGAAGGCCTTGCTTGAGACATTTGCATGTTAGTATGCACCCTTTGAAGCCAAACCGCCTCACAAGCTGCTTTAACAGTTTGCCGATATTCAGCTTCAGTCGAGGAAAGAGCCACCCCCTGTTGCTTCTTGCTGGTCCATGTAACTGCACCTATACCCAAATTGAATACATACCCTGAGGTAGACTTTTTGTCATCAACAAAACCTGCCCAATCTGAGTTTGTATAGCCAATCAGCTTAGGATCTTTGCAGTTTCCATACAAAATGCCAAAGTCGGAAGTGCCTTTCACATATCTCAGCACACTCTTTGTTGCAACCCAATGTTATGCTTTAGGGGCTATCATGAAGTGAGAGATGTAGCTCACTGCAAAATTGATATCAGGTGTAGTAGTAGTGAGATAAATGAGGCTGCCTACTAGTTGCCCGAATGTGGATTCATTTTCCATAGGCGAATTTGATTTTGCTGATAGTTTGATCCCTTTCTCCATAGGTGTTGATGTAGGTTTGCAATCAGTCATTCTAAACTTATCAAACAAACTGTGAGCATACTTGGACTGAGAAATGAAGATGCTGTCAGCTGTCTGCCAAACCTCAACACCAAGACAATAACGAAGAAGTCCCAAATCGGTCATGTCAAATGATTGACTGAGATTGTGTTTTATCTCCTCAATCAAATGTTCTGAGCTGTCAGTAATGATAAGGTCATCAACATAGAACACAAGCACAAGAATATCATCACCAGACTATTTGACATACAAATTTGAATCAGAAGGGCTCCTCTGAAAACCATGATTAGTAAGGTACTTATCAATTTTCATGTACCATGCCCGTGGTGCCTATTTAAGGCCATATAGTGCTTTCACGAGTCTGCAAACTTGATGTTTTTTACTAGGAGCCTTGAAACCGGGAGGCTGTCATATATAATTTTTCCTGTAGATCACCATTGAGAAAAACACTCTTGACGTCCATTTAATGGACTTTCCAACCAAACTGGGTTGCTGTAGCGAGGACAAGCCGAATAGTACTCATTTTGGCTGTAGGAGCAAAAGTCTCCTCATAATCAATGCCCTCTGTCTGTGAGGACCCTTTGGCTACTAACCAAGCCTTATACTTGTCAAGGGTTCCGTCAGCCTTGCACTTAACTTTATACACCCATTTGCAGCCAATTGGTTTCTTCCCAGGTGGAAGATCAGAAAGGATCCAAGTGTTATTCTTCAGAAGGCTATTATGTTCAGCTTCCATAGCCTATTCCTACTCAGGTATGCCTTTAGCCTTCGAATATGACTGAGGCTCGGAGATGCTGTGTAGATTGGGCATGAGAGCAAAATTAACAGTATTCTGTTGCTTGCTCTTTTTTTGAGCAGTTCTACCCTCGATCAATTCATCATCATGAAGATCACTAATGGTTTTAGCATATTTAGGCCGAAGAGTAGAAGTATCGATATTTGAAACAAGAGGAACAACATCACCAGGTGTGGTCGGTACAGAATCAATTGGATCAGGATCCAGATTATCCTGAAGAGGGGTGGGTGGTGGAACATTTTGCTGAGGTGGTTGCTCAACTATAGAATCCCTCCCATCAGGTGGACTCAGGGGAAGACAAACACCCAATTCATAAGCATTCAGAGTCTATTCCTTAGGATTCATAGAAGTAGAAGACAAAAAGAAAGGCCCAGTAGTTTCATCAACCACAACATCACGACTGAATATTAGACAATATGTATCTACATCAATCAGTCTGTATGCCATATGATTCTCACTGTAACCAGTGAACATGAGTTTTTGGATTTTGGAATCCAATTTAGTGCGCTTAGCATCTAGAATCTAGACATGAGCAGTAGAGCCAAAAACTTTCAAGTGGCTGATTTTATGTCATGTCCCCTTCTCAGTGACATCTCTCGGAGCACAGGATTAGCCTATCATACAACCCTCGTAGGCTGATAGACTGGATAGAGGGTCACTTTGGAGCTTGGCTCAGCTTCTGTTGGCAGAATTTGATCATTTGGCTTTCGTTCGGGCTCATTCGGACATTTCTTGCAGAAGTTGCTATTTTTAGCAGTTCTTGGCAGTCAGCGTGGGACCCCTGCTATATTTAGCAGTATGGATTTGGCAGTGTTCAGAATCACTTCAGTGTTCGTTAGCTTCAGACGGATCAGGCATCGGATGATTAATGAGAGAGAGATTAATATTTAATTAAATTAATTAAATATTAATTAATTGGAGATTATAATATAAAGTTATAATATTTAATTATAACTTAAGTGATTTCTGTTGAGGGGGTCGCCATCATCAGAAGGGGCCAATTGGCAATTATATTTTTAATCAAAAATTACGCTGAAGACTATTGAAATATTAAAAGAATTAAAAGTTCGAATTTTAATGATTCCCTATCTTTAAGGAATTCGCACTTTTGAGGGTTATAGTGCATTTGCCTTGGAATTGGAGCCATTGTGTGATTATTGATTTTGGAAATTGATCAAGTTTGGTCTGAGCAAGAAGCTTTAGGGTTTCAGTCTCGAATTCCTTGGGGAACGAGCCATCTCCATTGGAAGCAGTTCAGAGGGTGAGAAATAACACCTGATTTATTGCCAGCACAGAGGTTTCTTCATCCAGAGGAAATCATTGAACTTCACAGATCATTCTATATTCAGAGGTTTTGCAGAGAGTTCTTTATCCGGAAGACATCTTGCAATCTAGGCGCATATATTCTTCATATCCAGAGATTCCAGAAGAGGCCGTACATTTTAATTTGTTTGCTGCTGTACCTGGCCGTACCTTGCTGCAGGCCGTACTACCTTCTATTGAGCCGTACTTTTGCCTTGAGGAGAAACGCCTTCCATATTGGCATTATATCTTCATCACAGGAGGCGCCCACATATCTGGAGCAGTTTGCATACATCTGACAGGAGGGAAAAGAAGAATTTGCTGCAGCCGTACCATCTCATTTATTGCTGCAATTTCCAGGTTTTCAAATAAAACCATTGCTTTTTATGTTGCATGTAACTGGGTATTTATTGTAATCATTCCAGAAGATTGAATAATAGTCAAGCATTGGTATTTGCTATAGATCCTGTAGTTTTCAGAGGTATATTATTTTATTGGAATTTATTATCATTTACAAGCAAAATCGCAATTTCTTTATTTTATGCAAAAACCACAAAAACAATCAAAAAACCAAAAACCTTCAAAAAAATCAGAAAAAAGGTCAGATACAGAGAAAACAGAGAAACTAGGGTTTCTACATTTGAGGATTTCGTCTAGACCAAGTTTCTTTAGGAGTCATCTTCTTAACTGCATGAGTAGGAGACCGGTTCAGAAGGTAGACTGCAGTATAAACTGCTTTAGCCCAGAATTTCTTAGGAACATGTCTATGCTCCAACATAGAATGAGCCATTTCAGTAATGGTGCGATTTCTACATTCTACGTTACCATTTTGTTGAGGGGTGTAAGGTGTGGTAAGTTGGCGCTTAATGCCATGTGTACCACAAAAATTGGAGAAGTTAGAAGAAAAAAACTCCACCCCATTATCAGACCTAAGAGTAACTATTGGAGAACTAGATTCTTTTTCAACTGAGGCCTTATACTGCTCAAATATACCAAACACATCTGATTTGTTTTTCAAAAAATACACCCACATTTTTCTGCTGAAATCATCAAAAAATAATAAAAAATACCTGTAACTAGTAACCGAAGTACTCATTGGGCCACATAAATCAACGTGAACCAACTATAATACCTTGGAAACTCGCCATTAGTTACCATTTGACAATGGAGTTTGGTGTTGCTTTCCAGCGTGACAAGCCTCACATACTCCATGATTCTGAGTCTGAATCGCAGGTAGGCCACCAACTAGATCACCTCGAGATAATTGAGAAAGATATTGCATGTTCAGGTGCCCATAATGCTGATGCCAAAGGTTGCTGATTGAAGTACTCTTGGCTGCCATAGCGTGCTCTTGAGAATCACCAGAATCAACAAGTCTATATAGACCATGATCCTCAAGTCCCTGAACGACCGTAGTGAGAGTCTTTCTATCAACAATGCTGCATGTGTGCATGGTGAAAACAATATCTAACTGAGGAGAGCAAGTCATGATCTGACTAACTGAAAGTAAGTTCAACTCCATGCCAGGTACAAAGTATACATCGAGAAAAATTAAATTTCTCCCTCCAGAATGAATTTGCATGTTGCCCTTTCTGACAATAATATACTCCTCACCTCCTCCAAAGATAATAGAGTCTCTGAAGGGCATGTACCCAATGAACCAATCTCGGTGATGAGTGAAATGTCGAAAAGCACCTGAATCAATATACTAGGCAGAGGATTTAACAGGATCTCCAGGACTCTTGGCCATAAAAGCATAGAACACAGATTCCTTCTACTCAGTGTGCTTTGCAACATGGGCTTTAGGTTTGGACTCTTCTTGCTTGTTCTGTTCAGAAGCCAAGCGTTTCCAACAATACACTTCATCCATTCTTGGTGCGAATTCATCTCAAGGCAGTTCGAGTTTATATACAAGTTCAGTTCGGCATTATTGGAGGCTGAGATTTCATCAGCGAATTGTCTCTTTGTGTTTCTGTGTTGCATCATATTTGGTGCTTATATTTTGGCTTCCATATCGGCCTCTTGTAAGGAGATCATCATTGTTGAGATTCAATATATAAGTGATATATTGTTTCTGGGTTTTTCTTCCTCAAGTGGAGAGTTTTCCCAGGGTATCTGCTGTGTTATTGTGTGTGAATTTTGAATTAAATTCTGTGTCTCTAATCTGATCATAAAAATTAACAGTTAGTTTGTAGTCAATAAATATTTTTTGTACATAATTTTCTTGCTCTACCAAGAAAACACATTTTCAGAAAAAATGTTTGATTATTCACAGTCACGCAGGAAGCCTTCAAGCACATAGTAAGAGACTACAGTCTAGGCTTCTGTATCCCAAGTTTTGAATTGCATTTTGAAACGTTTTTTATATTTAAAGAAAAAACAAATAATCTAATGAATAGAAGTAGCACCAATATGCATTTTAATAATAAAAAGAAAATTAGTAATGGCAGTTGTAGGGATGCATTTTCATAATAAAAATAGTGGAATTTATAAACCATTTAATAGCAGATTCAAACTATGAAATACCAAACCAGAAGAAAATACATTTCTTCACTAAAAAAATAATAAAAAAATGCAAAAAACGTCACTTTTTCTGCTGCCTGGGCGTTCAAGCAGCCAGATTCGGTCCGGGTTTGAATCGGATTCAGCCTGGGCGTATCCATAGAGCACTTTTCGTACCCTGCTTGTATCCATAGACAAAAAATCGTATCTTGTACGAATCCGTACCGTATCCTGAATCTGTTTTGAATTGTATCATATCCGGGGGCTTCTAGGGACGAATCGGTAACTTAGATGAAGATCTTTCAAATGATCCCAAATTTCTTTTGCCGATTTGCCAGATGGTACCTGAGGTGGTCATCAGTGACAGACAGTTTAATGAGTATCACAGCTTCATGATTTTGCTCATCAAACTTTTCTTGATCTTTGTCTCCAGATGTAGGTCATGTCTTTTTGCCCAAAATAATTTGGTCAAGGCAGCGATATTCAAAGATTGTCATCATACGCTGCTTCCAATATGTTGTAGTTGCGGCCGTAAAACTTCTGACTACCCTCTAGCATGATATGAGATAAAGAGGCCATTTGTCACAGGTATGTAAGAAAAACCTCTAAACAGAATCCAACACAAAATCCCAGAAATACAAAAAATGGTCAGAAAATGAAGATGGCACAAATCTCGAGGTCTCTTAAACACGGATATTAGAAGGCAGAATCAAAGCCGATGCAAGTCACCTAGGACGTTGAGTTTAGAGAAGCCAACCTAGAATAGATGTTGCATTCTCAAAAGAAGAACTCAGAGACATGTGGATAGTATATAGAGATCCAGGTAGAAAGCGTGCAATTTCAAGCAAGATTCAGAAAAACTGCCAGAAGGGACAAAACGTTGTTGAAAGATAATCCGTCACAAGTTTGCGAAGATTCTCGCCCAGAAAACCAATAGAAGCTTCAAAAAAGAAACAACACAAATCTGGAAAATGACACCTAGAAAAACCCTAGGTGTAGTACAAGATGATGAAAGGCACCCAAAAAAATGGTGATGACAGGAAGCTCATACGCTAGATAGTGAGGACAAAAAATCTCCAGAGAATTGCGCAACTAGACAGAGAGAAAACACGTTTTCAGAAAATGCTCTCGAATACAAAGAACCGCATAAGGAATGACGCGATTTAGAGACAGGAACATTGCAATATTTTTCAAAAGTCACGACGCCTAGATAACACCATAAAAACGTGACCATAAACCCTCGTGTGCGGCCAAAAAATGGAAGAAAAAAATTGCATGCGAATAGAAGAAGGATAAATGAGCAGAAATTTGAAGAAAACAGCTACGATTTTTGATACAAACGATGCCCAAAACAAAACATTGCGTGCCAAAAAAAAATGTGCTTAGACACTGCAAAAAGAAAAACCCTTCAAGTGCGATTTCAAACCCACTCACAATTTTCAAAAGGTTTCTAGAAAAATGAAAATAATTTCCCGCTCAACCCGTTCAACTGGTTCTGATACCATGAAACAAATTGATTTGAAAATCTTCGATATTAAAATGAAGAGAGGAATACTCTTATAGATTTACAAATAGATGTTTCTAATTTACAAAGTTTCTAAAAAGAAATAGGATTGCAGAAAAAGAATAGAAACAAATCTAAACAACAAGTGTACAATATTTACAAGATATTGACCATTAATTAATAACTAAATATTATTTTAATAGCAAGTACTACACTATCTCTAGCACTTAAAAAATCCAATCCTTTTTCTTAATCTCATCGAGTTTGTTATTAGTAGCATGTGCCAAGACTTCATCTTCGGTGTTAAAGACTTCTCCAACTGCAGTGCCATTTAGAAGAGTCACATGCTCTGTTGAGAGCTATTGATGTTGAATTCTCTTCTGGTTACTTTTGAAGCCCATAGAAATTCAATATGAGGGGATGTTGATGATGATTAATCCAATCTATGTTGACGGTCATGCTCACCATTTCTTGATTCTGTTTCAAGGGCAATGGTGTGGGATTTTTAAATTTAATATATTTTCTCATGATCACCTGAATTCTGCCTATAACTTCTGTTTTTCACATGTTCATTCATTTTTTGCTACATCAATATTGTCTTTCTATTAAGATAAGAGCATGCCAAGTCATAACTATTAGTCAGAATAGAGAGAAAATGAGTGGATTTTTTTGCTGAAAAGTTGGAAGGTTCTATGCATGTTTGAGTTTGTGGTGTTTTTCTGCACATGTCTATAATATTTTGTTACTGACGTTGTTAAATCTGTTTATGCAGAATTTGTGGTTCTAAACAGGTTTCTTTCAAATGTATGTATCACTTCCATTTCTGAAAGTAGAGCGAATGAAACCAAGTATGTGCTTTAAATTTTTGCTGAAAATTTATAATATGAAAGTTTGACAGAAAAAAATGTATTAGAGGTTTCAACTTTATTTTAGAGGATGAAACAGACACATTTTAAGGATTTGTCATTGAATCAAGAGTGAGTTGTGGCCCATTTTACTTAATTAATCTTGTAATAGATCTGTACAAGAAAGGCAACTACATTAGGACAGAAAACATGGAAATTGATTTATTGTGTTTTAATGGGAGCAAGTCTCAAGAAATACAAATAACTCAATGCAGAACTTCTTGGTATATCAGTTGTTTAAATGACTTCCTGATCAAATAGCTTTATGAAAAAGTAAAATGGTGCATTACATTGAAATGATCAATTATTACATGCTAGGTAAAGCAAAAAATTTGGTCTCTAGACAGAGATTAATCAAAGAATAGTGATAAAATATCTAACAAATAGCCTTTGAGTTACTAGCAAATAAAAAACTCATTCTAGATGATGTTTTAATTCTTTTAAAGATAGGATTCAGGCTAAAGAAGACTTATGTTAAAGAGTCATTTTGTAACGGTACTCAAAATTTGTATAGCATTTGTCAATTCTAGTTAATCTGCTAAGTGAAGTAGCTCCATTGCCTTGGAATGCTGATAGTTAGGAACTCTACAAGTTGACCTATGTGAATTTTAGCTGCTCAGATTGGGTTTTAGATAAAATCCTTAGATGCTTCATATATGGTAGGTTTTTTTGATAGGTAAATGGAAAATTGGATGACAATATTCAGGTTTTTTTGATAGTTTTTTTTGATTCAGGAGTATGTCATTGATTTGGAATTTTGTTCTACAACATAGCAGATTGTAGATATCTTCACCAAACCCTTCAGCTGGAGCAAGTAGTATCACTTGTGCACTCTCTCAAGGGTGTGAGACATCATTCCTTCATGGGGTTCACATAAACCTTCTCACTTCTTTTAGTGGGGAGTTTTTCCTACGGGTTTTCTCATCAACGGTTTTACTTTTTACAAGGATACCTAATATGGCTACACATTTTCCAGGAACCTTCTTTGCCCATCCAACCTAAGTTTCACTTAGGGATAGTGTTCGAGCATTATTCATTTTGGCATTTAGTTTATTACTATATTGCTTTATATGCACCTAGTTATGACAAGCTCACTTATTTAGCTATGTTAATCAGCTATTTGCCCATGCCTTACGCACTTGATTGCCACTTATTTAGTTAGTGAGTATCAATTGGTTACTGCCCATGACTTGTGCACTTGATTGCCTCTTATCTAGTCCTAGTTGAGTTATACTCCCATCACTAGTTAGCTCCACCTATTAGGCATGACTAGCTTTAGTTTGCTCCATCTATTATGGGTGTTGAGGCTTAGTCAACTACCACCATTTATGCATTGCCTTGCCCTATATAACTATAGGCCCATTATATATTTTGGCACTCACTTCCTTCCATTTCTTGATTAGAATACAATTTATTCTATCTTATTGAGTTTGTGTCATTTTGCCCCCCTTTAGCATTATTGTACTTGTACGAATATTCTTACAATATGAATATTTGATAATAATAAGTGATTATGAGGGTGTAAAACTCTCGAGTCTACAATAAGAATAGAATTCATGATGTCATAATAATAAAATAATCACTACTTCTTATTTATACCATACTTATGATATCATAATAATAAAATTGGCCACACATATCCCAATACAATCAACAATAAGTGCACAGCAAAAACTTCAAGTCGTTTTTAGCTAATAACAAATGACCATGTCTTGAAGAAGGAAAAGTGAATGCACTCTAGACCTCCAAACAACCTAAAGAAAGAATAACCATAAGATTGACTAACAATGTACTCAAATTCAAGCATAATGAATAAAGGTACTTGAAATCCCTATACATAGTCAATACTTCCTTCCTCATTAGACTCACATCCCCAAAATAGGTTGGGGATGTATATTCTTTCGTCTTAATAGAAACCTCCAACTTCACACTTGCCATGTAAGATGCTGGGCATGACTATACACAGTAACCAATGATGAAAGCTAGATTTGATGAACTCGTACTCGTGATTTGATGCCACAACAAAAATAATTAGTAATAGATTGATTACCAGTGCTTTGCTAATGCACAAATGAATGATCAATGGGTGTGATACACTCAGAGATGTGTTGCTTATATTCACTGTTAGCATAAACTATGATTTACAGATTTGCAAGAAAATCAGTCAATTATGCATAATGACAGAAAATGGAGATTTGCATTTAGATTAATGCCAATACTGTAATGTCCCCTTTTTAGCATGGTCATGTTTGCCGATGGTTTAGCCTAACACTGACTCTCGTAGGCTAATACAGATGATTAGAGGGTCTTATGAGGCAGAGTCTTGGTTAGCTGAGGCTTGTATCTTCTCCAGAGTTCAGTGATTTTCAGTTCTGGCTTTCGTTTGGTGTCTCCAGGGGCTCGTTTGCTATACTTACTATTTATAGTAAGCCCGAGTTTGGTTGAGAGGGACCCTTACTATTTTTAGTAAGGCACTTGGTTGTATTGAGCTTTGCAGAATTGACTCCAGTTTCAGACGATATGATGAAATATTAAATATTAAAGGAGATATTAATGTTTTATTGGCTCGAATAATATTTAAATAATTAAAGGTGTTATTATAAAGTTATAACTTAACTTTATAATGAAGGGTCAAGACATCATTAAAAAGGGGGCCAGTTATTGAATTAAATTTGGGGCGCCTATTCCAAGGTATTAAAAGGTGAAATATTAAATGATGCATATGTAATAACATTTAATTATTATTAAATGTGCTTTTTGGAGGGAAATCGACTTCTTCATGAAGTTATATATTTTCAGCCTTGGGAATTAAGCATTCATTCGATTTGAGCATTGGTTTTGGTTGAAATTGTCTGAGAGGAAGAAGCCAAGGGTTTCATTCTTTGAGCATTGGAGAACATTCACTCTTCAGTGTTGCAGCCATTTGAGGTGGTGAGATATCCATTGAATTTGGCATTTAGGAGAGCTTCATCCAGAAGTTCTATTGTGCTTAAAGGTGAAGAATTTATCTTGGGTTTGGAGATTATTGAAGGACTATCAAGTACAGACCTGAAGATTCATCATTGTTAGCCATTAAAAAAGCAGATTACAAGCTTTTATCTGTTGCTACAGTAACCGCGTGAATAGTACCCGCTACAGTAAATGCTACTGTGTCGTAAACAGTGTCGTGCTACAGTATTGAGCTACAGTGTGGGTTATTATTATTGGCTGATAAAAGGGTTGCCATGATTGTTGGGGATGTGTTATGTGTGTGATGAAGATTATAAGACATTGCTGGGTGTTAACTTCTATTCCAATTTGCTGTTATTAGGTGTGCTGGCATTCGTTTTGCATTCACAGAGGTCTTTACCATTACTGAGTGTACACAGCAGCAGATTGAATCCTTCAATTGGCTGTGAAAGCGCTTTCACCAGGTCTGAGACTCATTGCTATTACTCTTATATCTGTTATTATATTTTATGTACTGCTGTAAGCCCTTTCTGAGCAGAAAATTCTCATGAAAAGTACTATTGAGTAGACCCTAGCCGTTGTTAATCCATTATAGTTAGGTCTGCAATAATTTTCTGGAAGCAAGTGTTTATTATCAGACTGTAACTTCTGATATATTTGAAATATTAATGGGTGGGGTTCTAGTTTGAGCATATCATTGTAATGTGGGCAAATGTAGTACTCTGTCTAAGTTGGCCAATCTGTTAACAGCAGTGAATACTTGCATCTCTATATTAGTGGAATATTATTGTAAGCTGGTTTCTAGATTTTGTGGTATGAAAATCAGAAATAATAATCAGAACTATATATTGCACATATCTTGATATTCATTTCCCTTGGATGTTGTTGAATCCATGCATAATGTTTACCACTGTTTGATAAAACGAAATCAATCAAATTGAGAAAAATCACTATAGGGATTTTCCACCTGGGGTGGTACATTACAAATACACAGAGGAGAGCACCGTATGTGCCAAACCACAGAGATGTGAAGAATCCACAACGATCAAGGTAGACTATATATAGACCCGACATTGGTAGTCAAGCGAATCATCCAGAACAATGTTAAAATGAACAACAATTGCCTTATAGTTGCCAGTACTTTGATTGCCTTTGTTACTCGTGTTGATCAAGTGTGACACCAGCAGATATAACCCGTGCGTCTTGGGATGTTGCAACTAATACTGTTGACAACAAATGGTGTGAATGATTGAGCCTCTTGGTGCCGGTAGAATGATTTACTACTTAGAGGCCGAATAATCCGTGTTGATGGTTCCTAGTATGTTGACGCCCGCTGAGTATGAAGCACTTTAGAATAAAGCCGAATGTGCCCAGCGATACTGAATTGTAATGTGTCGTGAATGCTTTACGGTGAGCCCGCGATTTTCAGGGAACACACAAATATTGGGAGGTGTGCTTGAGATTTGATGAGGTATAGCGATTGATGAGATTGGCACCTCCAATGCCACCCTTGTCACCTGACTACATTGGAGAAGTCTAGATTCATGGGTGTAGATCAGACTAGATTATAGGAATGTCGCAATATGAATGTTGTTCAACAATGTTGCTACTTTCCTGGAATTCCTTCGCTCCCCATTGATGTCAATGGTGGCATTTTGCAAGGAGATGCGAGCCTGTGGCTTTGCCACAATTAATCGCCTAATCGTCCCATTCCCTATGGTCTCCAATGTCGACTTCAAGCTGTCTTGCAAGCAAAAGTCAGGAACGGTTTGTTGGTGGTAGGAGGAGTAATCACAATCACCAATGAGGGTTTTGTCTCACTTGGCGACCAGACTACGTAAGGTTTTCGTCTCAGTCAACTTTCACATCAATTCCTCTTCCTATCATGATCCTCTTCAAAACCAAAATTCAAATATAAATACTAACATCCTTGCCTTACCAATTGGGTCTGCCAGAGTAACTTGGATGTAATGTCCCCTTTTATTGATCTTGTTTGCGAGTGTTAGCCCTATTTCTTGGACCCTTGTGGGCTAAGCTGGATTGGTTAGAGGGGTCGATGGTACCTTTACGGAGTTGATTGATTTCATTTTAGAGATGCGTGGATAGGCTCATTGAGGCCTTGGCAGTAAAGGAGTTTCTTTGCTTCTGACGGCATTGAATTCTATTGAGAATTGAGGGAGATAGGCTTACTTAAGTGATTTAAGTTAATTTTTAACTTAAAGTCTTTTTATAAAGTCAAATTGACTTTATAATTCTTATTTCACTTAAATTAAGTCTAAAGTGAATATTTTAATGTTATATATTTATTCACTTAAAGGAGGCGCCAAAAATCAAAAGGGAAACTATAGAAAGTGATTTAAGTTTAGTTTCATAAATTTAAATGAGCTAAAGCCCTAAAATGTACGGCCTTCTTAGGGTTTCACCTCTTTTGCTTTATAAGGGATTTGGGCAATGAGAAACTCATCTTTTGAATATTTCAACTTTGCCTTGGAGGTTTTTTCCCTTGCTTTCAGCCTGTGATCAGGTTTGCAGCAAATCCACCATTGGAGAACGAAATCTCTTCAGTGTGAGCACTTGTGAAGTTGTGAAAGATCAGCTGAATTAGTGCAGATTGAGAGAGCTTCATTTCAGAAGTTCTGCAGTGCTTCAACAGATTTTTTGTAGTGTTCTTCATCAAAAACAGAGGGTTTATTAGTTGCTGTTCTTCCTTCACCATGGCAGACTTCATGGCTGTTTGGGCACACCTTCAGAGATGGTTTTTGGTGCTTTTTGTTTGAAAGGGCGGTGGCACTTGCAAGGAAGTTTATTTTGGCTTTTTGGAGAAACGTCTTCTTTTGGAGGATCTCTCTTCATGAACTTGGGCGCCCTACCTATGTTACTCTCTGGCTTCAGTTTCAGAATAAACTTTGAAGTCTGTAACTCTCTACTCCATTTTTTGTCAGTTCTTCACCATGCTGGTCGGATTTCTTATTTAAAAAATCTGGAGGCTTTCGGGTATGTTTGTATGTTTTAAATCCATTGTTGATGATAATAAACACCTTCTACAATTCCAGTTTGATTAAATTTGCTCAAGTTTTCATTTTGTGAGCTTTTATATGATGCGCCCCTTCTCTTCTGTCTACAAAATTTCTCTAAAAAACTAAAAAACACAAATAGACTTAAAAAAAAGACAGGGGTTTGAGCAGTGAGCTAGCAAGGCTCATCACAGTGGTATCAGAGCGGTTTCCTGCCATCCTGTTGGGCATTGATCATGGCTACTTCAATTACTCAGAGGCAGTGGAACAAGAATATGGAGAAGCTGAAACAAAGTTTGAAAAAGTTGGATGAAAATCAAAAAGGGATAAAGGAATTGATTTTAGATCCTGCAACCTTAGATAAAACAGCAAGGTTTATGGCATCCATCTTCGGGTCTACATCACAAAATAAAAATGAGATACATGAGGTCTCTACAAGTGAAGTATCCAAAAATCTTCACAATGAATTTTCAGCAGTTAGTGACCAGCATTCAGTTGATCCTATGGAGAACAAAAATCAGACCAGCTTTGAGGAAGAAGTTGGGCACAAGATTCTTCAGGAAGATTTCAAGGTTGAAGAAGAGCAAGTGATGTTTGAAGACAAACCAATTGTATTGGAGCAGCCACATGAAGATAAGTTTTCTTGTAATGCATCATCAACAGAAATGTATGAAGATATGGCTTCTACAACTTCTTTTGAGACATCCTATGAGGTACATAGCAACAATACCTTAAATGTTGATGACAACACACATGATGTTGCTGATTATGAGGTGAGTGATGCAGATTCAACTTCATGCTATAGTGCAGATTTGGATGGAGAACAGAAAGTGATTCAAGAGGGATTTTCCTCTCCTCAGTACAGTTATGAGTTTTATGATCAGCAAGCTCCAATCTATGATACTGATGGAGAAGAATCAGAAAATGAGGCGGATGCTACATCTTCTTGTGATAATCCGCTCTTTGAGGTAGATGTTGATTCTACTCTTGACCCTGGTTTAAGGGTGAGCTTTGATCATAGTATCAGAGATTCCGTCAGTGCATCGGGATTTCAGACAGAGCTCGTTGAGGAGATTCCCAGTGTGTACATGGTCAGGAGTCTACATAGTTTCTTTCTCAGTCATCATGTACATGATCTGTTTCAGATGCACAATTCTAGTATGCACGTGTTAGACATGTGGGATGATAGCCTATCTCATGCAGTCTTAGGGAGCACATTTTGTCAGCAGTTTGACTTGCTTCCTTGTGAGTTTCTCTTTTCTATATCTGATGGTGTTGAGATTGACAGGCTACAGTATGATGATCCAGCTGATCAGATTTGGGAGTTACAGGAGACTCATTCATCTAGGAGTTGCATATGGGATGACAATGGCGATCCAGTTTCTCTTCCTAGAGTAGATGTTATTCAGTATGATGATCCTCTCTTCGAGTTAGATATCGCTCGCACTCTGGACATGAGCATTGATCGTTGCGTTTGGGATCCTTCCAGTGTATTGGGATTTCAAATTAAGCTGGCAGAGGAGTTTTCGGAGGAGTACATGATGAGAGGTGCAGATAGTTCTACATTTGACCCTCACGATCTGGCAGCTATCTACTTGTTGCTTGGTGATTTAATCTTCTTAGACTCTTCATTGATCGATGGTTGTCCTACTTGGAGTTGGCATGATTTGCAGAGTTGGGATTTAGGAGCTTCATGGCTAGATGGTTGGTTTCATGGGTTGACAGGTTATGGTGACATCATAGGTTCCAGCTATAGACAGAGATGTGTTGCGGAGGCTTCCCGATATTCTTACTTTATTATGATGGATGGATGTGAGTACCGTTTATATTGGGATCCAGGTGGCAACAGGATTGGTACTGCATTTTGGATGAGTCCCATGCATTGGCTTCACCACTTTTGGCATGGTGAAGTTGAGATCAGTGTTGAGCAGCGAAAGACAGTTGATGATAGTAGGGACATTTCACAGCACTATCCTTGGGATCCTCGTGGAGTGGTTGATCCTTTGTTGTTGAGATTGCTTGCGGTCAAGCAATTTCAGGAAGGGCGGATTGTAATGTCCCCCTTTTCAGCGTGATCTTGTTTGCAGAGTGTTAGCCTATTTCTTGGACCCTTATGGGCTAACTGGATTGGTTAGAGGGTCAGTGGTACCTTCTGGAGAGTTCGGTCGATTTCATTTTCTGAGATCGTGGATAGGCTCATTGCAGGCCTTGGCAGTACGGGAGTTTCTTTGCTTCTGACGGCATTGAATTCTGTTGAGAATTGAGGGAGATAGGCTTACTTAAGTGATTTAAGTTAATTTTTATCTTAAAGTCTTTTTATAAAGTCAAATTGACTTTATAATTCTTATTTCACTTAAATTAAGTCTAAAGTGAATATTTTAATGTTATATCTTTATTCACTTAAAGGAGGAGCCAAAAATCAAAAGGGAAACTATAGAAAGTGATTTAAGTTTAGTTTCATAAATTTAAATGAGCTAAAACCCTAAAATGTACGGCCTTCTTAGGGTTTCTCCTCTTTTGCTTTATAAGGGATTTGGGCAATGAGAAACTCATCTTTTTGAATATTTCAACTTTGCCTTGGAGGTTTTTCCCTTGCTTTCAGCCTGTGATCAGGTTTGCAGCAAATCCACCATTGGAGAACGAAATCTCTTCAGTGTGAGCACTTGTGAAGTTGTGAGAGATCAGCTGAATTAGTGCAGATTGAGAGAGCTTCATTTCAGAAGTTTTGCAGTGCTTCAACAGATTTTTGTAGTGTTCTTCATCAAAAACAGAGGGTTTATTAGTTGCTGTTCTTCCTTCACCATGGCAGACTTCATGGCGGTTTGGGCACACCTTCAGAGATGGTTTTTGGTGCTTTTTGTTTGAAAGGGCGTGGCACTTGCAAGGAAGTTTATTTTGGCTTTTTGGAGAAACGTCTTCTTTTGGAGGATCTCTCTTCATGAACTTGGGCGCCCTACCTATGTTACTCTCTAGCTTCAGTTTCAGAATAAACTTTGGAGTCTGTAACTCTCTACTCCAGTTTTTGTCAGTTCTTCACCATGCTGGTCGGATTTCTTATTTAAAAAATCTGGAGGCTTTCGGGTATGTTTGTATGTTTTAAATCCATTGTTGATGATAATAAACACCTTCTACAATCCCAGTTTGATTAAATTTGCTCAAGTTTTCATTTTGTGAGCTTTTATATGATGCGCCCCTTCTCTTCTGTCTACAAAATTTCTCTAAAAAACTAAAAAACACAAATAGACTTAAAAAAAAGACAGGGGTTTGAGCAGTGAGCTAGCAAGGTTCATCACAATCTTCTACAAGGAGAGAATTTACTTGGTACCTAATTCAAGACTTAGGTGAAAATTTTGAGAACTTTCCATGATGCACCTATGGCTAGACACTCGGGGTTTTTCAAAACATATAGGCAGATCCGGGAGAGATTTTCTTGGAAAGGACTAAAAAATGAAGTTCTTAAGTATGTTAGGGAGCGACCCACATGCCAACATAACAAGAATGAGCACACCTATCCAGTTGGGTTGTTGCAGTCCTTGCCTATTCCCAATAAAAAATGGGAATGTATCTATGGACTTTATCACTAGGCTACCAAAGGTTCAGGGCAAGGATTGTGTATATGTTGTGGTTGATAGGCTAACAAAATTTACCCATTTCTTTGCCATTTCTGCTTCATCTACAACAGTTCAGGGGGCTGATCTGTTTTTCAAAGAGATATTTAGGCTTCATGGGATGCCTAGGAGCATATTGAGTGATAGGGACAGCAAGTTCCTAAGTCTTTTTTGGCAGGAACTTGTTAGGTTGAGTGGGACCAAGCTCACTCCTTGTGACATTTATTACCCACAGACTGATGTACAAACAAAAGTAGTAAACAAGTGGGTGGAAGAGTACCTCTGAAACTATATATTAGAGCAGTAGAAGGCATGGGTAAAATGGTTACATCTTGGTGAGTATTGTTATAACTCCACTTACCACATGTCTGTCAGGATGTCACCATTTATGGCTGTAATGTCCCTTGCTAGATTTGACCTTAAACTTGCTGATTTGAACCTTGGGAATTTTGTCAAACACTTGCCAAGCGAAATTTGTACCTGCTGATTGAAGTTCTTTTGGGTTTTTTGCAATGTAGGCAATGATTATATGCATTCAATGGACTCAAATGGAATGTGTAATTGAATGATATTAAATGAGTATGCAAAGTAACTATTGTTATATATGACTTTCCAATGTTGCTATATAACTAAAATATGCACCTATAGCCAAGGGACATTAATGCAAACACTTGGCAAGCAACCTAGATGACTGAATTCTTATGTAATAATGCAACTACAACAATGAGCATTATACCAAACACTTATCATGTAACTTAGAGGTGCATAAGGTAAGTTACAACAATGAGGAATTATATCAAACATTTGTTATGCAAACTAGATATGCAAATGATCTCTGTCAGCTGTAGATATTTAGGCAAACAGTTGGCATGCAATTGCAAACTAATATGAAGGAAATGAAGCTACAACCATTGTCATTTTGTCAAACACATATCATGTACCCTTATTACTCCTTTATTGAGATATCAAATCTATTACAAAACTGATTATGATGCTTTGCCAAGACTCTTGGCTTACAATGTCATTACAACATGAAATATGTAGCTACAGCCATGCTATGACAGCAACTTCTAATATGATGAAACAATTCAAATATACAAGATATGGTGATAAAGAACCTGGAACTTGTTAGCTCTCAAAAATGCAGGCGGAAAACCTCAAGAGGCTGCCAATCTCTTGGTACGTTTTAGGGTAACAGACAAGGTCAAATGAATTGAACCTTCTACTCTTCAGGTGCTGCTAAACCTAGGCGGGTGTACCTATATGAATGAAGCAGACTTAATGTGCTTATCTTTCTTGAAATGCTTTGTCCACAATGGCAAATGGGAGTGAACAAATGAAATCAAATTTGGTATAAACTGTATACGAATTCTAAAACTAAAACCTAATATGTTCAATAAACAGATGTAAAGAAAATGGAATGAATCCAAATGGTGAAATGCAGAGACTAGTGCCTTATTGGGTATGCGGAGTCAAATGAAATAGAAATGGGCAACTTATTTCTGGAGAAAACTCAAATTGTTTGGCATATGTTTTGTTCATAACTTGTATAAACATGCAAGACTGTGACTACTAAGCTCTACTTTAATAATCCAGATGAATTTCCCTGATTATTGTGATCAACCAAAAGGATTTAATCTTTTCTTGAAAGAACCGATCAATTAACCACACAGATACAACAAATGTGCACTGATAAACTGAATATAAACTTGTTATATCAATTTAAACAACCAGGAAGCATCAATCTTGGAGACAGCTTAACAATACTTTCAATAAGTTCAACAGAAAATTGACACCAGAAATGAACTGCCACATCAACTGATTTTCATTGAAATCTCCATTTGAAAAACATGCATCATAGTCTCTGATCTGAGAATTTTATTCTACTGTATCCATCCCTAATCTACCTACTGTAACTAATCTAAAATCTAATGTCTTGTTTCCATCTCAGAAATGAATATTTATACATGAGCATCCGAAAAGACACAATGCTTCGCATTCAAACATTGGCGCTCAACTGTATTCGGGCATTCACATGTCGGCGAACAGTACTCGGGCTTTTGTTAATATTCACTAGAGACATTCGCCGAGACATTTCTGTAGTCATATCGAAAATCAATGTATCGCCGTCAGGTATCCTTTTTGTTTCATTCGCTTTCGCTGTGACATCTTGTTGTCGGGGAGATGTTTCACAGATTGCTTTGCGTCCTACCAAAAGTTATCCTTTCATCATGTGTCGCAGAGACAATTCATAATCGGGGAGAGGTCCCATAGAATTATCAGAGTCTTACCGAAAATCACCTTAAGTTCCCTTTTGATCGCCGTGACAATACTGAGTCGGGAAGAAGCTTCATAGAACACCTTATGTCTCGCCGATATGTCTCCTTAGTGTATGTTCCGGTCGCCAAGACATAATCATTCTCACACCAAAAACCCTTGATAGAATTCCTTTGCGCTTTGTTGGTGAGACCAGAGCCGCTCAGTGAAACATTACTCTGATGCTCACTAGCTTTACCGATATGCATTTCTTTATCGGCGGTCGGCAAGACAAAAAGACTTTGCTAAGACCTCACCCAGATGTATTAGCTCTTGTCGATGTATCTCCACATGTGCCGGTCGACGAGACAATAAGGTCTCGCCAAGACCTCATCCCGAATGCATTTGGTCTGGCTGAAACACTTGCTCGTGAGCCGATCGGTGAGACAATAAGACTTCGTTGTGACTTTATGCCGATACCAATTAGTTTGGCCGAAATGATCCTTCAATGTGCTAGTCGATGAAACATGAAGAGTTCGCTATGACCTTATTCCGATGATGGCCCTCTTGCCGATATGAGTCTTCAGTCGCCAAAACAACATGCAATGTCCTGCCGATAGCCGCCTGTAGGTAAACTTCGATCGCTGTGACACCAAAAACGTCTTGCCGATAGGCAACATAGACGTATATCAACAGAAAACGCAAAATGGATCGGGGCGACCCTGGTACTCTCATGCCGATACAGACCATGATTTGAATTATTCAAGACTTGATGGAATTTATGGGGCTATATGGGAAAAATGTTAGCAAAATGTTATGAAAAGGAGGTCTGGTGCATATGGTGATGATTATTTTGAAACTCAAGGGGATGACAAACTTGTGAAATTATTCAGAATTTTACAGTTCCAACAGAACTATATGCTGGTATAACTGTAGATGTAATAGAAGCCTTAGCATCCAACTAGAAGCCTTAATGATGATGACATTGTCATTCTCAAGAAGCCACCCCTGCTCTGATATAAAATCTTCAATATTAAATTGCAGCAACCTTCTACACACTCCAAACACCCTCTAAAATCGTTGTCTCAACTCCCAAGATGGTGCGCCATAATACCCAAGAGAAATTGATGACTCAAGCAGCCTCTATGAATTTATTTCTGAATATTCAACCTGCAAATCGAATTATTATTGGCAGCAAATTCATCCTCCACAAATGCTCAATTCGACTCCCTATTATTTTATCATAAATTCTGATATGAAACCAGCAAATCGAATCTTCTAAGATGCCAATGAAAACTGTAAATGTATCTTTCAAATCAAACCCTCAAATTGGCCTTTGGCCACAATTTGGCACAATGTGAAAGATTGAAGTATCTCTCATTGCAATCCAGCTAGGGTTGGTGTTGCACAACTAAAATTGGTACCTTAGAGTCTTAAACCCTCAGGCAATTAAAGTATTCAAGCTCTCTTCTAGACCACACAGGTATGTATGAAATAGAAATATCCAAGTGTGCTTGAATGAATAGCAATGTGCTTCTTATATACTTTTTCAAACCCATCTCCAAGAAGCTTCTAGAATATTTTATTATTTTATTATTTAAGTGACTTTTTGATATATCATTTTATTATAGTCACTTTATTAAATTAATTATAATAAAGTTACCTTTGAGATATTATTTTATTAAGATAACTTTATTAAATAATTAATTTAATTAAATTACTCTGCCTCCAAATCGGGGACATGACAATGACATTGTACGAATATGAAGCTCCAAGTTTCATTGATTTGCTTTTTGGGGACAACAAAGTGCGTAAGGGCAAGGATTTGTTATAGGAAAATTAAGATATAATGAAATCTTTAAAAGAAAGCTTGCAACAGACACAAAATCAGCAGAAGATGTATGTTGATCAACATTTTACAGAATGTAGTTTTGAGGTGGGTGACATGGTATACCTGAGATTATAGCCCTACAGACAATCCACACTTAAAAAGAGTGGATCGAAGAAGCTTAAGAAACGGTTCTATGGTCCCTTTAGAGTCTCCAAAAGGATTGGAGAAGTGGCTTATGAGTTGGAGTTGCCAGCAAGCAATAGAGTACACAATGTGTTTCATATATCATGCCTCGAAAAGGCATTGGGTCACAATGTAGTTCGTTCCTTGGAGTTACCACCATTAGATGAGGAGGGGAAATTGATTTTGATTCTTGAGGCTATCATTGATGTTAGGGAACATACTCTACAAAAAAGATCTATTAAGGAATATTTGGTTAAGTGGAAGAACCTTACCAGGTGAGGATACAACATGAGAGAGTGAACAAATATTATAGTATCTAGAGTTGCAATTGTTTGTGGACAAGCAATTTTGGGAAGGGAGGACTATAATGTCCCCTTCCTAAGCAGTTGATTGTTGTTGATAGTTAGCATGTTCCTCGGGTTCCCGTAGGCTAATGTGGTTTGGTTAGGGGACTCCATAGTTCTTGGAAGTTATGTTGTTTAGCCATTTGGCATATTCCATGTGTTGCAATGAGTTCAGGGCTACATGAGTTTCCTTCTAGCACTTTTTTGGAGTGTTTTGGGTACTTGGCTCAATATTACTACTTTTAGTAAGTCACCTCCTCAGCACCGACTTGGCCTTTCTGCATCAATTTTCCCTTGGCATGATCAGTTGTTACATTTAATATTGATTCAAAGTTTTGAATGACTCGGGGAATTATTTTTAATAATGTTAATGTTATATGTTAAATTACATAGTTAACTTAATGTTATTTCAAATATTTCTAAAATGACTTTGTAAATGGTGCTAGTTGACTTGTAAAAAGGTAAACTTAAGTTTGGTTCGCGGGTTCAGCTAAATTTTTTTTGGGGTTTGGGTTTGTTAGTACAAAACACACACACACACACACACACACACATATATATATATATATATATGCAGCCTAGAAGCATGAATTAGGATTAGAATATCACATAACATCATATAAACAACAAAACCACCATAAACTTGAATGTCATTTAAAACATGCATGATAAATATTCATCGTTCAAACTTCAAGTTCAATATTACAACACTTTTAAAGTTTTAATCATCAAATGGATTGTTAAAATCATCAATATCATTGTCAACATTGACATTAGATGATGGAGGAAGACTAGATGAATCACAAGCAGTGCCAGTGGCATTGTCATTAGCACTTCTATTTCACTCATGCTCTTGCTGGCTATCAGACTCCTCATATGCAATATTGTGGGAAGTGGAAGCATCCAAGTCAGTATATGCTCTGGCTCTATATCCCACAACTTTGTCTCCCCTTCCTTGTAGTCGCGTTTGTGTGAAAGGAGGCGCAAGTTGGAATGCACATATACTAAGTTCTCCGTCTTTTTGAGAGCAATTTATTACGCTTTATTGAGTGGATGAAAAAATATGTGCTCCAATTCCTCTCAGATGCAAATGAACTAGCAACCTATGAAGACAATCTAAACAATTAAAGTTATATATTATAAAAAAAAAAAAAATTATAAATGAAACTTTTAAAACTAAAATATGAAAATTTATTAAACTTGTGATAAAATTTTGATTGCAAGGGGCTGCAAATGTTGGAAGTATTGGCCATGGAAGTACCACCAACTATGAGCATCCTTTAAGAACCTATCATGAAGAGCCTCAATACCTTGACCATTTGAGTGCACAAAATCAATGAACTCATTCGTGACTATACCTCACAATTCAGGATCAAGGAAGAGTCTCATGAATGCTGCCTTGTACCCTTCAGCCACTTCAAAATCTCTATATGGAGGAAGCCTTCCCGGCACAGAAAGAATTTGACCACTGTAGTATTTTGGATACAATGCAAAGGCAAGAAGATGTAATGGAGTTGTCATTTTGTTCCATCTTTCTTCAACAATTGCATGCACTTATTTGAAGAAAGTCTCTTCAGGGTCTTGCTCTTTTGCATTTATGGTGCACTTGATCTTCTTTAAAGCATTGATTCTATACCATCATATATCTCTCCAATGCATGGCTTGTCCATGTTAGTATAGCGAATCATACTCAAAATGGGCTCAGTGAAACTGAGATACTCCACACAATCCCACCATGAGTCCATCTAATATCATCCTCTTAATTTTTGTTGCCATTTCATTGCTGCTTTGCCTCCATATATACCAATTTTGGCTAATCACCATGCTAGAAAGTGGTTGTCTAACTTTCACAAGTTGTCTCAAGATGATTGTGTTAGAGGCAAAACGGGTCTCTGCAACCTATTACAATTTTTTTTTAATATAATTAAAATTTAAAAACAAACTTTAAAGAAGAATTTCAGTTAGAATACACAATCAAATTATGAACACATAAAATGTAAATATTACTTCACTTACCTTCAATAGCTCCAATTTTGAAAATGAGTTAAAGATCCCTTGAGACATGCGGTTGGTGATGAACATTTGGATGTCCTCAGCCTTTGCATACAATTCTTTGATCCAAGTAATTTTATTCCCAATCTTTTGTAGCATAAGATTGAGTGAGTGGACCACACAAGGTGTCCAAAAGATATGTGAATATCATTCCTCAACCAACAACCTTGCAGCTCTACAATTCTTGGCGTTGTCTGTTACAACTTGAACAACGTTGCAGAATCCCACTTCCTCAATGGCTCAATGAGAACATTAGCAATAAATTGTCCATCTTTTACTTGCCCCTCACAGTCCACAACTTTCAAAAACATTGCCCCTTTAGGGGACACCACTATGACATTGATCAAGGGCCGATTTTTGAATCTTTCCAACCATCTGAAACAATGGACATGCCTGTCTCAATCCCTGAATCCCTTATGGGCTTCAATGAATCTTTAACCATCGTGACCTCTTTTTCCAAGAAGGTGCCACGCACCTTATCATAACCCGATCCCTTGTACCCTTTTGGAGCTTCATTAACTGTTCTCAACATCTCTTTCCAATATGGAGAGAAAACAACATTAAAAGCTATTCCATTTGCATTTATAGATCTTGCTACATTCTGGTCAGAATGGCTCTACTCTCATTTTGAAATGCAAATTCCAAAGGCCCCTTTGGTCTTTTGTTTACAATGGGTTGTACACTTTGAGTTTGAGGATGAGGAGTCACCAAAAATGGGTGGTTTTTTACCATGATATTTGAATTAGATGGGGGAAGCATTCCCTTTGATTTTTTTTTAAATAAGGGGTGACTTGATCTATGGGCTTCCCGTTCATCTGCTGCTTCTTGCTCCATAATATATCCTATGATTGTCTCAGATGGAATAGGTACATTGTTCTTTCCAAGGCAAGCTTTGATGCCTTTTCTAGGTATTCCACACAAATGTGCTTTCACCCGAAAATATGAACTAGAATATTGAACATCACATCCATTGCATTTCCAAATGTAACCACCACCACCTAGAACCTGTTGTATCATTTCAACATACTTCCATAGAAGAGAATTCGGATCTGTTTTGAACTTAGATTGAGTTGCGGAGGTAGAACTAGTTGACATTGCGATTCCTATTGCAATTTTTTCAGCAAACAACACATTCAAAACAAAAACAAAAAACTTGAAAACAAAAGATTGATTTATAAAACCTAGCTCTTTTGAATCTTTCATACATTCATAGAAGAATGGAAAAACATAGATAGAATTAAACAAAACAAAGTTTCATGTTTGTAAAACAATAAAATGGAAGAAAATACTCAAAAAAATGAAAAAAACTTACCTCTTTGCAAAAATATCCTTCTACAATCTTCATGGCAGCCAATGAACACTTGCAAATGTGTAGGAATGGCAATGCAATCGTTTGTAGAAGCTTCAATGGTCAATCTTCAACTCCCTTTGTCAATCCAACAAGCAAAAATGAATGCTCAACCTCTTGGAATGAAAGAGCTTGTTTGCAAAACAAATGAACAAGAATGAGGTAGTTTAGGTCTTTAGTGCTATTTGGAGGTCACTTTTAGGGTTCCCTTGGGTGTTGTTCAAAGTCAAACCCCTAAAACAATTAAAAGATGCAAAAAAACCACTTTATGGCTGGCTGGGTTCGTGGGTTCTTCTCAGGTTTTGTCAGGTGTGTTTGGGTTCTCCCCGGGTTTGCCTGGGCTCATTCCAGCCAAATTGGGCCCCTCTAGCCGAATCCTACCGGAACCCATAGAGGTACCGGACCGGGATCCGAACCTAGAGTGAACCAGACTCGGATCCAGCCTCTGCAGGGGCAAACCCAGTAACACAACATGTAGAAAGTAGCAGCTATGCACCCATAGGAACCAAGAATCTAAGCTTCAACGAGACAGAATAATGTGGAAAAGGAGACAAAAAATATGTGATGGTGCCCATAGGTCATAACACTTTAATAAATGAATAAATTGGTTGATTAAATGATGGGTTTGGATGTGTATGTATACACATCAGTACACATCAGTACACATCCATAAATATGCACATCCAAAGGAGGCTGACCTAAATAATGCACTCAGCCAAAAATTCATTAGAAGGTCCTTAGACAAGAATACCAATGTTAACACAGTGAAGGAATCAGGCCTCAGACAAGGTGACATACCAGTTTTTCAGTATAACACAAAGTCTTGGCCTAAAGTGCTGCGTGGATCAATGTACAAGCCAATAGACATGAGTTAATTACTTTCGAGACCATGATAATGTCTATCGGAGTTAGCTAAGATCATCATTTAACATTTCCATCAATGGTGTGAGGTTCTACATTCAACATATTAAAGAATGTGGTGCAGTTATAGTCACTAGAGTGTCAGGGTTAATGATTTTGACTATAAATACCAAGATGATTTACATTTTACACCTCTGACCTTAATATAATTCACAAAAATGAGCCTTTCTAAATGTGCATGGAGCATATTTGGATAAG